>JAOPHQ010000648.1:62500-83798 GCA_030340625.1 Merluccius polli
TTGTAATGCCTTTCTTTATATTAATGCACCAATACACCACAGGCAATTCCTTGTATGTGAAAGCGTACTTGGCAGTCAAACTGTTTCTGATTTTGGTTTTCATACACCAAGATCGGAAGTCAGGTTTACAGTGGAGGAGGGCAGCCAACATACTCACTCACTCGCTCACCCTCCCCTCGACAGGTGCGTCATAGAGTGCACGACATGGCCAGGATCTTCTCCATCACCGTCAGCAACGCGCTGGACGGCCAGTCCTCAGAGTGCCGAGCGTGTGCGGTCAGCTCGATCCCTTCCGGCTCGCTGTGCGTGCCATGCCCCCCAGGACACTACATAGACCCACACACCAGCCAGTGCACCGAGTGCCCCCCCAACACACACCTGGTGTCCCGCACTACCATGGGGCCCGACACGTGCCGGCCCTGTGGCCCAGCCAGCAGGAGCAGCAAAGTGAGTCTTGTCTTTAAGGTCCTTAGCAATGAATTGTGACACAATGTGTGACTTTTATTTTGTATTTATTTATGCCTATGAAACAAAACATAGTTTTTGCCATTTAAATACACTACTTAAACTAACTACGTATTTGTGAGCTCTTGAAGGTACTACTTCAAATATAATAGAAATCAGCTCACAGGCTGTTTTACGCAATGGAGAGAGTCGGGGAAGGTTAAACTACAACCTGTTCATATATTGGCAATTTAAAGTGATGTATGCATGTAAAAATCCTACACGTAGTCCCTTTTTAAAGGTACAATATGCATTTTTTTTTTTGTCATGTAGACGCTAACTTTAAGGCTACAGGGATCTAGGTTAATTGCTCCGACTCTGCAGCAGCGTAGAGAAATCTCATGCTACGTTCTTTTAGCAAGTCCTCGCTTTTGAGGGTGGGTACTCTTGGAAAGAGTAGGGAGTGTTTTTTTTTTTTAGACTGGAGCTAGCTTAAATCGCAAATCTTGCATATTGCACCTTTAATTCATGATTTATGCCTAATTTATGAGCACCTTTCGGAAGACTGTATATTTTTATCGACTTGTGTGTATTTCACCGTATGCATTTTTCCACCTATCGGCTCTTATTCGTATTCATCAGTATGTATGTGTGTGTGTGGGGGGGCTGGTTCTCTTTTTCACCAGGAGCACAGCTTATGCTTCAGCGACTGTCAGTTCAGCCATACGGATGGAAACGTGACCCTGAGCTTCGACTTCGGCTCCATGGGGTCTGTGGGGACCCTGATGAACGGCCCCAGCTTCACCTCCAAGGGCACCAAATACTTCCATCAGTTCAACATCAGCCTCTGTGGGGGAGAGGTATGTGAGGACCGCCCCTCATTGACTCATGGTTCCAGATGTTTTATTTGCCAAATGCAACATATTGCAGTGGAACATGTTTTCATTTTCATGCATTCCCTACATACACATACAAGTTCAAAAAGGAAAAGAATAATGGAAAAATACATAAAAAGTAAGTAAATAAAGTAAATGAAATGGGAAACAACAGACAGCTTAAAGGGGCTGTAGACAACTTTTCAACGTTTCCCACCCTAGCGTTTCAAAGTGGTATTATTTTTGCGCCGCTGTCGCAAAGACAAACCGGATCGCTTTCCGTTTCCTCAAAGCCGAGCGACCACAAACAACACAAGACGCGCATCTGTTTGGAAATCTCAGCGAAAGAAACGATCAACACTTTGGAAATAATAAGAAAGAAGCATCTTCACTGAGGAGGTAAAGTGAAAATGGCATCATTTTATATTGAATTTGGGACCAGGCAAAAGCTATTGTAATGATGTGCATTGCATAGTAATACCATAGTTTGAGTATTTCTTTGCACAAACAAGTATCTGCAGCAGGGGTTGGCGTCGGGGTGGAGGGGGGAGTAGAAGAAAACATTAGGAGGAAAACCGTGAGTTTATTAATTCACTTAGTCTATAATGGAGGCATGAAAGCAGATACAAATTATTTATTATGTGTTGCAAACAGTTAACTGGGGTAGTAGCCTGACTGTGACACATTTTTTGTGCCACCAGTTCTTTAAACTTGGGCACAAAAGGTGTGAGGGCCAGGCGTAGACACTGGTGTAAGTGTTCATTAGTGAGTGTACTCCTGTATTTGTTCTTCAACATAGTCATCGTTGAAAAGGCTGACACAAGAGTATGTTGAAGGGAACATGGTGAGAATGTGCAGGGCCATTTCCTGCAAGACGGGGACACCTGCTGCAGGGGCCATCTTCGTCCAAAAGGTGGCAGGGTCACAATGAGATTCTTGCAGTGCAATGTTTTCCTGAAGGTCAATCAGCTCTGATTGAAGAGAAGCAGCACTAGCCCATGGGAAGACCTTCAGGGCTTCAATTGAGAATTCTGTCATATTTTTCACCAGGAATGGATATTCAATACACAGTAAGACCTGTTTTCCCAGAGGGAAATCTCCAAACCGGGTTTCAAAATTCTCAATCAATTTGTCCAGGAATTCCACATAATTGTGATGCTGTGTTCCTGAAGCTTCACTTTTCAGTTTTGGGAAGTGAAGCAGGCCCTCCTCCTGTATGTCATTTTTGAATATTTCCAGTTTCCTTTGAAAAGCACGGATAGCTGACATGAGGTTACACACTGTTATTTTTGCCCTGGAGCTTCAAATTCAGATAATTGAGGTGGCAAGTAATGTCTGATAGAAATGCAGTAATTTCCATGTTTTCATTGTTTTGCAGGAATTCCACAAATGGTTTTGCTTTTGGACTCTTCTGATTCAACAGAAATGTTTCTAGCTCTTTCCGTAGTGTCCAAAAATGCTCCAGCACTTTGCCTTTACTAAGCCACCTAACATTGTTGTGTAGAAGTAAATCATCAAATTCTGCATTAACCTCTGTGAGGAATGAGTGCAGCAAGCGATGCTGCAGAGCAGATGATGCCCTCAAAAAATTGACAAGTCTCATTACTGTTGTCATGATTTCTGACTGAGTACTCCTTTCCAAGGCTGGCACACAAAACCATCTGATGAATGACACAATGGTATGCAATGAGGTCAGGGTGATGAACCTTTAAGCGGGACACTAATCCCCTCTTTCTCCCAGTCATACTTGGGGCTCCATCAGTGGCAATGGAAACAACATGCTTCAGGTCTATCTCTCGGTCTCTCAACATCTCCATCACTGCTTCATAAATGTCATCCCCTCTTGTATGCCCATGAAGGGTTGTGAGGCCTAACACATCTTCAAAGAATTCCCCCCTCTCTTCATCAACAAATCTGCCAAACACCAGAAGTTGGGCATTATGTGTTGTCTGTGGATTCATCCAAAGCCAATGAAATGCATTTAGCCTTTTTAACAGCTAATTTCATTTGGTTCAACAAATCATCAGCAAGGATTTCAGTTTGTCTTACTGCAGTGGAATCTGAGAGGGGTATTTGATTTATTTTTTGTATGTCATCTTTTTGAGTTCCCTCATACAGAGCGATTGCTACTTCATTCATGCACTCCTTCACGATTTCCGTGTCAGTGAATGTTTTTTTGTGCTTGCCTAAGACCCATGCCACTCGCAGTGAGGCTTCAGTTGCACGCTCCTGTTGTGTGGCTGACCTGACTATCATAGTGCGTGTTGCTTGGTATGATGCTTGCATTTGGCTTATTTTTCTGGTCCTTACCTCAGAGTTTTGTGGGTCATTTTGCTCGAAGTGGCCATGCTTTGATTCATAATGACGTTTCACGTTTCCACTTTTGACAAGGGCAACTGTCTCATTACAGATTAAACACATTGGTTTCGTGCTCCCCGCAGGCAGCACAAATGCATATTTGTCGGTCCACTCTTTCTTAAATTCACGATTTTCAGAATCCACCTTTCGCTTTTTGTCAAGTTTGGAGCACGCCATGATTTTTGCTTGCTAAAGAAACACCGTTCGCAAATCTGACCACGTTGTTGTCGCTAATGATGACCTGTGTGACCCGAACAGACTGACAGACTCGCGCGGAGGGAAAAAAACTCTCGCAGACCTTGCGCTCGCGGCTACAATGAGTTGCCATAGTGATGTTATATACAACCACTGATACGACATTTGGATTGGGCAGGAGATAGATACGTGATTGGAAACACATCCAGAAATCACACGCCAATGAAATCTCGCTTGGATCACTATGAAAAAAACCAACAAATATCTATTTTTTTTCTGGGTCCGAATTTCATTGCGTTTGGGTCTGAATCCGGACCGGAGTCCGCCTATTGAGTAGCCCTGATTTAGGTAGTATATACTCAATGCAAAAATGTAGCGTATGTAGATATAAGTAATGTCATCAGATTGGCTTTACTTTGGTTGTTCCACCGCCATTTCCATTACTGGGG
Source organism: Merluccius polli (assembly GCA_030340625.1). NCBI lineage: Eukaryota > Metazoa > Chordata > Actinopteri > Gadiformes > Merlucciidae > Merluccius > Merluccius polli. Next base: position 66,822 of record JAOPHQ010000648.1, read on the forward strand.
ATAGCTACCGAGGTAAACAAAAGCGCTATTCCTCCTGGTTTGCACACGCAATGGTTGACGTGTTTTCTTTGTGCTGTAAAGTGAGCCGTCATTTCTCCCGGGAGATCGTACCCGGTGGCAGACAGAGCTGCATAGTGAAAGCGAGGCTTATAGGGAAGCTAAGGGAACCAATCTAAACGCTGATGGTGTCATTATTCTGTAGCCATTACACTGTGCAATCAACATTTACTTCATATTGATACATTAAAGCAAAAAAGTTGTCTACAGGACCTTTAAAATACAAAGATTATCAATGATGAAAGATGTGATATTAATTTAAGTGTAGTGAGTGATTAAAGCCTCTTAAAACCAGTCCAAAAATATGAAAATTGCATACATGATGTCAAAGTGAAGTGTCTTATTGTGCATATACCAACGTTTGAGTATGAATAACTGTTCATAAATATTAGAAATGTTTGTTCAAAAATTGTTGTTTTGCTGATCAGCGCTATGATCAGGACTACCTAGCCACGCCTCCTTCAAATAATAAATAATAATACTACCAAAGTATAAAATGAACACACCGTCGGAGAAGTATATTGTAGCAGTTGACCCTGCCACACGCCACCTAAGTGGCTCTGCTGGGCTCCTCTGACATACAGGACACAGGTAGAGTTGGTATACACCAGGTTATTGGCGAGTTGGCAAGATGGTACAAGGCTGAGCAGGTTTTACATGCTGACATGTCAGAGCTCTCTCCTGTGTGCGTGTGTTGCCATGATTGCTCTGCACCACAGTCTAATCAGTCTGACTCAGGCCAGGTGAGGCTGTAAACCAGCTATCAACCACACACACTCCACATATACAAATGTCCATATTTGCATATATGTATTTGCATTGATTCATTGCCAGCTATGAATCATTGCAATTGTATTTGTTGTAGTTAGTTGCCATATCACCGTATCCTGAAGAAAGTCTCCTCCACATCAGCCAGTGGGTCTGTACTGTGTTCTGTAGCTGCTGCAGACATTGTAATCCTTCACAGTATAATTGCCAGACCGTTTTAGTTGTAATCTTCCTGAACGTGTGGTTTGATTTTGCTAATACTATTTGTCAAACGGCCATGCTGCATTTATATAGGATGGAGGGGTATACATTTTTTGAATGAATATATACATTATTTATACACAGAAGTGAACAAGTTTTGTTGCATCTGATTGGTTGTTCAACGTTCAACTGGGAGTTGACTGACCTCAGCAAACTCAAGGAAATCTATGAACAGATTGGTTCGAGAGTTTAATGGCATCAGCAAATCCATTTGTAATCCCGCCCAAATGTAACCTGATATCACAAAGCAGACAAAAAAAGAAGGGTTCGCATTTGGAATAAGATTCATTCCTATGACTTGTTTTGATGCTTATTAAATGTATAAACGGCCCTAAATTAAATTTGTAGCACGACAATGCTACGACCAGGTTCTTAGTGGAAGGAAAACACACTGAAATGAGGTAAAACTTTATTTGCACACGGTTGGCACCAGCATACAAATAATCTCCGCTTTGTGGAGAAACAATCACATGGGTGAACCACTGATGATCACTCGTGCTGCTGCTGCTTGCGGATATAGAGACTCCCGTCTTTCACATAGCCTGGACCCGGTCTCACTGTGGGGGAGAGCAGAACAGACATGAGTATATATAGTCATTCACTCATTAAGCTCACCACCCACAGCTGCGTCAGTCCCCGCGAGTGAGCCGCCGAGCCACGCCCTCTTCACACCACAACGTATTTAAAACCAAAACACGCATTTGCCTTGTCAGAGGTTTTAAGTATGCTGGTTGTATTTGGAAAAGGGAAAACCGCCCTTGAGGCTGTTGGTCTTGGCTGACATGCTGCAGTACCGGGGTCCGGACTGCAGCAGGGAGTATGTTTCGTGGGATGACTGGGGTCGACCAATGACAACAAAACCACCTGTTTTTATTTATCAGGGGGGTCGGGACTGGGTTGCACCAGCTATGTGTAAGTTTGTTACTAAGTCTGTGCGTGAAGTCCTTACTAAGTCCTTAGCAACCGCTCGTTGGTTTTAAACCAGCAGTTTACTAAATTCGGTTGCACCACTAATATGAAAGTAATGTCCTAGCTACTAACAACTTAGTAATGCGTAAGTTGAACTAAACCAGTTTGTTGTCGCTTCAACGTGTCGACAACCAAGTTGTAACGAATCAACAACCAGCTATGATGTAAGCGGGAGTAGTCACATTTTTCACGGTGGAATAATCATTGGGTGGTATAAGCGAATAACCGATTATTCGGATTCAGGCAGAAAGGAAGCCAAATCTGGTAGAGATGTTCCTATATCCTATTTATTTAGAACCAGATTCATATTGTCTGAACAGAGCAAAGCACGCAAATCGTAAATGTAAGGTGGCGGCTGTAAATCTTAAATAGGACTCAGACTATTTTGTATGCGGAAATAAAAAAAAAACATTCTAAAATACACTAACTTAAAAAAAATTATGCAAAATAAAGAAATATAGTTATTGACCCAAAAATGAAAATCTTTTTTTTGCCGTCATGAACGAATAATTGAATAATCGAATATTCTGACCCAGCCCTACCGGGCAGGACATCGATTTTCATGGCACATTCGGAATTGACTGTATGTTTTGTTGTACTCATGTAGGCCGCCATTTACAACTGCTTAGGGGTAGGTGTAAATATTTAGTAATCTTTAAAGATACTTTAAAGTCTGGATTCTACCTTTCAAGCCGTCTTAAAGTAACTTCCTGAAATATCAGCTCTAAAATCAATAACAGAGAGCAACATCACCTGTGGAATTGTCTGCTTTCTGATTGGTTTAGGTGGATGCAGCCACGCCCAGTCTCATAAAAACGGCTCAGATGGACGAAACTACAGACTGAATTATGAAGTGAAACAAAATAGCAATTCAGGAGGATTATCAGGCTAGCAACCTTTTGCTCCCTCATGTCAGGAGCGTATGGCGCTGTGCACAGACAACGTGACGGACCGCTCCACCAGCGATGGCCAGAGGGAGAAGGCGGAGGCGACCAACACGGTGAAGACCTTCATCTGCCAGTCGACCATAATCCCGGCGAGTGGAAGAGGCCTCCAGACGGCCCTGTCCTCGCAGTCCATCAACCTGGCAAACACATTTCTAGGTCGGTACATCTAGGATTCGACTACACGACAGAAGAATCTTTTTCAATATCTTTGTGACAAAGAATAAGTTAAAGCTGCGGTAGGTAAGATTCAAGAGTTGTAAATAGAGCAGAAGAAACAAGATTTTGAAACTAAACCAAAAAAGTGTCCCCTCTCTCTCTGCTCCCTCCCCTACGTGTCTCAGACATTGAGGAATGTTGCATTCACGCACCTGTGATTGACAGGCAAGATCGATTCCCCAAACCAACCAGAGAAAAGATGCCAACTAGAAATAGATATACACACAAATAGCTGACAGATGAAAAATTAGTAACAAATTACACTCAAATTATAGCTGTAAAATCTTACCTACAGCACCTTTTTAAAATAACACTATACTTTGACTAGAGAAAGGACAATCCATATAACGATAATGTTTGTCTGGTGAACAGGTGTGACAGTTGACAGTACGCTGGATGGCATCCAGGCCAAACCAGAGTTGTTCCCACAGTCCGCCAGGAAGGTTCCAGATGTCAACTTCTTCTACCGGTACTTTGCACATGATGTGTCTGCCAAACCCCCCCCCAAAATGTTAAAGTTTGAAAAACATTTTTGATACATTTTCTTTGCTTTTCTCACAAAGTTTTTATTTTTGTTTCAAGTTCCCTTGAGCCAACCTCGTCGTGCGAGTCGGGTCGTAGTGCAGTGGTCACGCTTCGCTGCCGACCGGAGTTGAGCGTCCAAGGGGAACTCACAGTGCCCAGGTAGGAGAGCTGCGACACAGGGTTTAGTCTACCCCACGTGTGCTTGGCTATACTGCATTTATGTCACCATTGCTATGCTATCTAATTGCGTTTAATGCCCCAAAAAAGTCCTAAATGTATTCATGTTTTAGGCCTATGTGTATTTAGCCTGTATATGTATACATAGCCAATATCCATAGCCAATTTAAACGTGCCATAAAAAGATTTGCCTAACAATAAATTAAATATATTATTATTATTATTATTATTATTATTATTAATCACTCATCAGATGCATGGGGTCGCATATAAATGGACAGTCAGAATAGTCATTGGTCCCCAACGGCGATCCAGTAACCCTTTAATGTGCGTCCTTCTGTTGTAGTGAGTGTCCTGCAGGGACGTGTGATGGCTGCACCTTCCACTTCCTGTGGGAAGGTTCTGGGGCGTGTCCCACGTGCACGGAAATGGACTATCATCAAATAGAAGGGGCCTGCAAGGGAGGACATCAGGTACACGCACGCATAGACACACACACACACAGACAGACAGACAGACAGACAGACAGACACTTGAGGCTTATGAACATTGGGAGGCATTGGTTTCCTAGTGCCCCCTAACACTTCTAGAGGCGTTGGCTATATATTTTATACTGGTTCTCGTGTGTCTTTAGGATATGCTGTACGTGTGGACTGAACCAAAGCTCTGTATGGGAGGGGTGCCTCTGCCTGAGAAGAGGACGGTGCTGTGCGAGAACATGGACTTTTTCATCCGACTGAGCGCTGCCCTGGGTGGCTTGACGGCCGTGCTGCTCGTCATCCTCACCTGCTACTTCTGGAAGAAGAACAAGAGGTCAAACCATTACAGTACACCAAACGCATTCCTCTATGTATCCTATTTATTCATATGATTCAGCATATGCATGGGCTTAAAGGGGGTTTTGAGGTGCCAGTGATTTAATTTAAGATAAGATGGCGCTTTAATAATTCCAGACGGGAAATGTGGCTGCCAGGGCAGAATGTCCAGGACAGGAAGTTAAATTAAAGGGAGCGATAGAAGAGATACAACATTTAAATAAGTGTCAAAACTACAAACAATAACTACAGAAAATATATCTATATACACAATATGAATCCTGACAATTTGAGCTGTGTAAAAATCTAAATGCAAAATCATTGTGGAAAAGACCTTCGCAGATCTCTCCAAAAGCAAGGAAGATCAGTCCTTCGCATGTGGATGGCAGTGATCCGACATATGCTTTCGCCAAAGAGCGGATGTTTTTTTTAACAGAAGTATTTAGATGGGTTTCTAGCGCTTCATAAAAGGAGTCTCCCTTCCTCCTTTCTTTTTCTGCATGGACGAGCACTGTCCTGCGGTACTAACACCACAGTGCTTGTGTTGTTCCCCAGGCTGGAGTACAAGTATTCCCGGCTGGTGATGTCAGCCAACAAGGACTGTGAGATGCCCGGCGCCGACAGCTGTGCGGTGATGGAGGGCGAGGAGAACGACGGTGACATGGAGGATGACGTGGTGTACACCAAACCTTCGCTACTGGGCAAACTGAAAGCCATCGCATCGAAGGTGAAACTCTCTTCACATCCACCTCAACACAGCCCCCCCCCCCACCACACACACACACACACACGGCTTATTTTTGTTCGTAAAGTCAATCACACCCTATTTTTTTGCTTTCTTAAACCGATCTGTGATCTGACCTTAGGGGAAAGGAGACAGCTATGAGAACGTACAGCTCAACTCTTCTCATCCAAAGGCGCTGGTTTGGAGCTAGAAGACGGACGGTCCAAGTCCATGCATAGACCGAGAGAGAGAGAGAGATAGAGAGAGAGAGGCCCACCACCAGCGAACGTGCCCTTAACTAGTTGTCCCACTTTTTGTAGTGTGCGTGTGTGTACACTCACACTGCACACCTGACTGCAGAGCAGTGTGTGTGTGTGTTGAAGGAAACCCTTACATCGTGGCCTTTATGGGTCTGCACAAGAGAACAAGCCAAGCTGCAACCGTGAGCCGTAAAAAGTGTGTGTGTGTGTGTGTGTGTGTGTGTGTGTGTGTGTGTGTGTGTGTGGTAGGCCGGTTGTTATAAACTGATGTCAGAAATTGAATGCATATTGGAAATGCTCAGGTGAAGAAGATAACTTTTATTTTGTTTTATTTATTCCAGTGACTGTTTTGTTTAAATGTATTGTCATACACTTTTATTTTCTTTTGACTGCTCAGGCATCAGGATCACCATTGTCTAAATACACGGCTGGTTATTCCCCAATAACTCAACGGTTACATTCGGTCATGTTCACAGCTTGCTTGTTATTTAATTTGTGTTGCAGTCATACAGGACTGCAGAATTGTTCTGCTGACCCAATGGGAATCATGACGTCTCAAGGCACTGATTGTGAGAGATTGTGATGCAATGTCAAATAAATGATGTATTTGACATGTGTGTCTGTAGTTCTACAATGACATTGGCGATTTTTGTGGCCGCTGCTTTCTCTCGTCCATCAGACCAGTCCTCCTTTATATCGTTTTCAGAATAAATTCTAAAATGGAAATAATTGCAAATTAAAAGATTTCAGAAACCATTTAAATTATTTTACAATTGTCTTGTGTTTCAACCATTGGTTAGCATTTTTATACAATTTGTCAATTAAATGCCCTGGACCTAATGTACACCATTTGAAAACATTAGTAATTAATGTTAAAGTTTGCAGAGTATATTTAATTTATGTTTAACAAGATACAATAAATGGTACACTACCTAAGATTCCACCACTAGACGTCACACCTAGAGTTACCAAGCTGTTTGAAAGCTCAGTTTTCTCGTCCTCTCACTCAAGCCCAACACACCCACTAAACTTTTTTCGTCATGTTATGACCCTTGATCATATTTGAGTTTTGTGTTTGTGTTAAGGTCCCTCCCTTTGTTGCTTGTGTGTGATTGGTTGGATGTGTGGGTGATCAAATGTATCTCCAAGGAATGTTTTGTATTCATATGATGAATAGAGCAGTTAAAGGTGCTTTAGGTGAGATTCAAGAGCTATTATTTGAGTGTAATTTGTTAGAAATGGCTTGAAATGAAATGCCTTGTGAGAATGTTTCGAGTTCACTGCGACTGCTTCGGTATGTGACGAGACTTCAGACCGCTCCCGGGCGAATCCATCGTGCCTGTCAATCACAGGTGCATGAAATGCAACGCAATGCATCTTAATGCAGAGAAACGGAGGGAGGGAGCAAGAGAGGGAGGGGATGTTTTTTTGGTTGTTTGAAAATATTGCTTTCTTTTGCTCTTTTCTGCTCTCTCCACAACTCTCGTCTCTTACCTACAGCAGCTTTAATGTTAGTCTCACCCAAACCGAAAAACAAAGACGGTGATTTCTCCAGGGGATGGCATTTCCTTAGATTGCCATCATTGTTCGGGCAAGTGTTGTGTTGTCGTGACGCCGCTAAACGCAGACATATCACACATGCAACATATCACACACGTTAATAACATGCTAAAAAACTATTTAATTTAGTGCTCGGCAACTTGGTAAAGCTAATTCAATGTTGACAATAGTTTTGGATTCATCCTTGTCAACATTTTGCACTAAGGCTTGTCAATCAAAATGGGGCAGGGCAAAAACAAGAAGGGGGTGGTAGTTGTTGAGGCTCAGCCCTTTTGGTAGCAGTTTGTCAAATAAATAAATACTTTAATATTCAGATGGGCCTCACAAGTGGTAACTTATTGTGATGGTTTGTAATGCCCCTAATTTACCACAAGAGGGGAGTGCAGCCAAGCCAGCTGTTATGACGACAGCCTATATATTAGCCATACATACAATATAAATTGACAGACCTGAACACATGATGGAGAAAAGCAAGTCTTTCTTTCTTTCTTTCTTTCTTTCTTTCTTTCTTTCTTTCTTTCTTTCTTTCTTTCTTTCTTTCTTTCTTTCTTTCTTCTTTCTTTCTTTCTTCTTTCTTTCTTTCTTCTTTCTTTCTTTCTTTCTTTCTTTCTTTCTTTCTTCCACAGTCTTGAACAGAGGATAGCATTGTGCTTAAGCAGGGAGCTGACTCCACTAGACACTTTAATTGGACCGCCATCACTTTGGGAACAGATTAGCTAGAGTGTTAGGGACCTCCTTTCAAGGTTTGTCAACACATGCTGTGAATAGCTGTGTGTATGTCCCTGAAAGTATGTAAGTGAGTGTGAGATAAAGAGAGACAGTGCTATTGAGTATCACCAACTGACTACGATCCACTACGATGCTGTAGCATTCACATTTTTTTTTTTTTACGGTGGATGTTTTCAACATTGTAAACAGTTAAAGCAGAAGCACAAAAGGACATCATAATGCTTGGTATGGTTTATTATAATGTCATAATAGCCTGTTTATTGCACATAAACACTGCACTATTGGCCAGTTCCAGAGTGAATACCTTTAGTTGGATATTACCACAGAGAAAAACAAAGTAAAGCCAGGTACCAAGGACACTTTCTATCACATGGTGCGACTGCAGAACAGAAATGGTTTTTGGGCACATGGCGGTTGGCACACACACATAATACAAATAATGTCCGCAGCTACTGGCTTCCACTTACATGCTGCTATTCATAGGTGTCGCCCATTTGATGAAAATAAACTTCCTATAAGAGTTTGTTGGAGACTTCTGATTCTAAACTAACTTTAATGGGGAAGTTTGTATGTTTCAAAGAGACACCATTTTGAACCATCTCCAGCCTGTTTCCACTTGGTCCGCATCCCATTTACTCCTTTCCCACGTCCTCAAGGCTGCTGTCTTGGCATGCTTCACAGTGGGAACTCGGATCTAAGAGTTGTGGTGATGCACGCGTGTGTGTGTGTGTGTTGGAGGAGGGGGGGGTAGCTTAGCCTAGGTGGTCTTGGCTGCGGCTGAACCCGTGTTAAGTCAGTTTCACACGTATAGCGTGAGATAGCCGGGTGGCAAATGGAGGGAAAGGTTGAAGTGTTGTTGGTTGAAGGAGTGACACAGAGAGTCGCCGGCCGGAGAGTGTGAGACCGTGGCTCTCAATGAACAGAGAACCAAGGTTAAGTGCTCCGTTAGAGTGACCATTCAATGCTGGGAGACGGGGGACCGGTGCTAAACTGGGCAGCGTCCCCCATGTCCGTCGCAAGCCAATTTGGCCTGAGATGGACACCACCACCAGCAAAGCCTCCTTTTTCCGCCCCTCTCTTAATAGTTCTCCCCCCTTCCCCCCTCTCCCTACCCCCTCGTCAACCCCCCCCCCCCACTCCCCCCTCATGCAGGAGAAAAAGATGTTCTGGTGGCAAATGTGGTGGCGGTTGTCCATGGCAACCCGTGGAAGCAGGCAGGACCCATGCAGCTGAATGGCTCAGCCTCCCTCTCTCCCCTGCGCTCACAAAGCCTGTATGTGTGTGTGTGTGTGTGTGTGATGCTCTAAGCCTGCAGAGCAGCGCTGCTCTGCTGTGACTCTCTGGGCCGTGGGAGCGCTTTACATAATCCAACAGCAGCAGATTGCCGCATCGTTCTCCACCACACATACACACACATACACACACACGGGCACACAGGCACACGGGCACACACACACACACACACACACACCTTACTGCCTGCACCTTGCATTGCACCCCCCACCCCTCTCTTCTTCTTCTTCTTCTTCTTCTTCTTCTTCTTCTTCTTCTTCTTCTTCTTCTTCTTCTTCTTCTCTATACAACTCTTTTTTTTGTTGCTTGGTCTCTAGGCCTATATATGCTTCAAGGTGATCATTTTCCAGGAGAAGAGAGAGGAGAGCAACCAACCAACCAGCCAACCAACTAGCCAACCAACCAGCCAACCAGCCAGCTAACCAACCAATCAATCAAAGTGTTTTGACAGTTTTGCTTCGTCTACACAAACAACAAGAAAAAAAAAGAACTTTTCCTGCACAAATCCTTGTGACACTTTTGACACCCTCGCATGGGTTTTTTCCGACTGATGTGTGTGACTCTCATTATGTATGCAGAAAGCGTGAGATTGGGTTAAAGCAGCCACTATAAGTGCATGTCAGTCGACGATGCAAAAAGTGTTTCGAGTTGGGTGAGAAAAGTCCATCCAAAGGTAAATCATCCTGAACAAAGAAATCTTTAATCAGAGGAAAATGTTACCGCATTGGACTGTCATCTCTTTCTTAGTACCGTAATCTTTCCTTTCCTTGTGCCGTGGCAACATTAGTTATTGTACTTAGTTTTAAATAATTCTCCCTCCTCCTATATCCTCCACTGACTGCTCAACAGTGAAATGAATGGTGTTTGCCACAAAGCGACGCGGTTCTGATGTTTGAGCCATGAGATGATAATGATCGTTGTTTACTCCAGGGCGTCTGTTTGCCTGACTCTGACATCAGCTGACAGTTATGTATGCTGCTTCCTTTCCCATGAGCCTCTCTGGCTCTACCGACGCCAGATGCTCCGCGGGCCGCGTGGCTACTCCACAGCCAGCGCAGACAACATGAACGGCGCCCTGCAAAAGAGTCGACAAGACGACATCATGTGACGTCGACGTACTAGAGCACCACTCTCCTCCTTTTCTCTCCTTCCATTTAAGCTAAACTGTGACATAAAGGCATCTGGACATCACTTTGGCGGACGTCTGTACATTCACTGTTTTGTTGTTTTTGTTGGAACACATGGAGTTTGGAGAAATGCACTTCCAGTTCAAAATGATTACATTTCCTTTCACACTTTCATAAAGTGCACAATCTGTAATGGACTGTTTGGAAGGGAAAGGAAATGATTTAGCAGATATGTTGGATTGGGTTCAGCAGGATAGGTCACATGATCAGTCTATTTATTACCATACACACATTAAGGCACAGAGCCCCTAGCTACACATCTATGAGTCACACCAGCGGCGCCCGCCTATTGGACCTCAGAAATGTGCTTTCAGCAAAACAGACTTTTTCTTTTTTAATTTCAGTCTACTTCCATTTGTGCTTCTTTGTGATTTGTTGAGTGAACCACACAACAGGAAAGCCTGTGATGCGACATGTACATCATCATTTCAGATCATTAGTTATTCGTATTATTCTAATCAGTCACTTCAGCCATCGTTTGAATCCAATGCATGAATGAATGAAGAAGGAGCGGGGCGGCTAGAGCGAACGCTGTCAACACCGATCCGGATAGATAAAAGGGATTCCATGATTAGAAATACAAAAATGGACATTTGTATCAAAACGACATACACACTTCTAAAATGGCGTCACTGGCTTTGTTTCAGTGGATCTAGAATGCAAAGTACACGTGATGATAGATCAGTACCCAGGAAATGTGAATGATCTGCTGCAATATCCATAGTCAATGAATTTGCACTATTTTTTTTACGTCCATCGTATCTATTCTAGGCTATTCCACACTCATTCTAAAGTTACAATAATGTTAACATTGTGCTGTTCGAACCATCAGTAGTATATTATACAAATATACAGATACACAATAGAAATGCATACAGAGTCAGTTATTACAATGAAACTACAAAAAAGCATTGAAATAAAAAGTCCACCGGATATTGAAGGATGGGGCAGGCGGACTGGACCGCCCCCACACCGTGCCCCCCCCCCCCCCCCCCCTCCACCCTCCCCATGATGGCTACCCTGGCTATTTACACAGTATCATAACAAACTGCTATCAAAAACAAAGGCTTCAAAATTCCTCCTAAAAACTTTTTTTTTGTTCTTTTGTGTCTCTACTTACAACAATATTGATTCCTTATATGTACATCCCTAGAAAATAATTTAATCATAGTTACACACTTTCTACATATGTGAAACAATACAGTTCTAGTCCACAAGTGAGGCGGTGAGGAGTGTGTGTCTGTGTGTGCATGTGTGTCTGTGCTTTTTGGCACAGTGTGTGTGTGTTGGCAGTGTGTGTGTGTGTGTGTGTGTGTGTGTGTGTGTGTGTGCTTGAAAGAATATATGGGAATGATGCCGTTTTTTTTTTTCTTTTTCTTCTAACAGTCGTAGGGGTGGGGGTAGATACGAGGGCTCGGTCACAGAGAGGAAGTAGTGGAGTCGACGATCTCCCTCCCGTTGCACACGGTGGGGACGTACTGGGCGGTGCTGACCGAGGCTGCAGTAGCACGCCATGTCCAGGAAAACAGAGAGAGAAAGGGGTGGACAGGGTTATTTACAGTTTTTCTCTCTTGTGTACACACAAAAATGGGAACTATGCACACAATTCTGAAAACTTGAAACTCATGTCTCAACAACACGACTCCAGACTGTTTAACTCTTAGCACATGTCCGTTGTTTTCACTCACATAGAAATACTAAATAACATTTTTGCAAAACTCTAAGCACAAATCACATCATTTAGCACACTTTGTTCACCTGGAAAATACTGGCCTTCAATATGCCACACCTAATTACCACTTAGTCTCACTCACTTCTCACTTGATCAAACTCAATTGGCAAAACACTTCAAATCAACACACTGTGTTGGGGAAAAATGCTTGGAGAACAGAGAGGAAGAGGAAGAGCGAGAGCAAGAGCAAGGGGGGGGGAGCAAGAGGAGCAAGAGGAGGAAGAGGAGGAAGAGGAGGAAGAGGAAGAGCCTACAAAAAAAAATATTTGCTTTGTTAAATTTTTGTATGTGTGCACTGATTTCATCATTACATTGTGTTTTTCATTTTACACAGTGCCAAAATAGGTAACATTTGTGTATTCTCACAACTAACAATGTTTCAGTATCCACTATACGTTTACAGTATGACTCTGGGAAGCTGGGTTGTGAGTTTAGCCCATTGGAGCTCATTAGATAGACAAATATGCATTGTATCCTATTCTGACATGATTGTGTCAATGCAATATTTATATGATATATTCACAGTACGACAGTCTTTATACTGCATGTACCATACAATTGCAACCTATTACAGTAAACCCTAAACTGCAAAAAAGGAGAAAAAGGAAACAATTTATTCACAATGTTATACATTTGAATATGTAACATGGTCTCATGAAGCCAAAACATATGTAAAGTATTTTGATGGTAGTGTTTTAAATGTATCACACCAGTGTTTAATTGATGCTCTGTAACTTAGTGATATTCATATGATTGCTGTGTGAGAAGAGAGAAGAGAGCACAAAGTTTTGAGTGCAGTGTTTCATTTTGCAAGAGATTTGTGGGGTTTTGACAAAATGGTGGTAAACTCTTTTCAGTTTTGTGTTTAAAGTTTTGAGAAATTGAGCGATAGTTTCAGGAAACGTGTTTAAACGATTGGGAAAAACTGTAAGTAAGCATAGGAAACCCACCAGATTTACAGTTTTGTCAAAAGAAGGTGTTTTAATACCTTTGTAGTAAAATAAGCAGAGAATAGCTAAAGTTGATGACATTATTTGAATTCAAAAAGCAAACAGTGTTGTTGTTGTTGTTGTTGTTAATTATTACTATATGCACTTTAATAACAATGGTTCAACACTGATGTTATTGTTAACCACCGGCGAAAGTCTGAATTTCTGCGGGTTCATGGGAACATAAGACTGAAAATGTCCCTTAATGAAATAACACGGCTGCTAAGCGATTGTTTCGATTTGGTCCCCCCCATATACAACCGTCAATATCAGCAGAAGAGAGAAGGGGAGATGGGATGAGAGGAGGGGAGAGGAGACGAGAAGAGAGAATATAGGAGGGGAGAATATAGAAGAGGAGGGGAGAGGAGAGAATAGGAGAGAGGAGGAGGGGGAAGGAGGGGGGGGGGGGGGGGAATGAGAGGGCGGGGGGGGGGGGGGGGAATCAGAGGGCGGGGGGGGGTTGGGGGTTGGGGGTTAATGAGGCGGTCTGGGAGCTTCTTGGGCAGGAGGGTCAGAGTGCAACATACCGTGGGAGGGGTAGGAGGTGGTGGGGCCGCTGACACTGAACCTGTTGAGGTTGACTCTGTGGCTGGTGACGTTCTTCTGGGGCTGGAACATGATGATGTGGACCTTGGGAGCGAACATGCAACCCAAGACCACGAAGCCACTCAGACTGACCGATATACACATGGTGGTCGTCTGAACCTGAGAACAAAGCAAAACATCAGTTTGCTGAAACACTTAAAGCTGCCGTCTCAGTAGGATTTGAGGGTTGTAAAGAGAGAGAGTGGAAAAGAGCAGAAGAGTTTAAAAATAAACCCCCCCAAAAAACACAGAACCTCCCTCTCTGCTCCCTCTCTCCATAGGTTTCCCCACCATTGAGATGATAATGCTGTGTGCGCAAATGTGATTGACAGGGAAGATGTATTCCCCCAAACCAATCAGGGAAGAGATGCCCTTAATGGACAGAAATTACCCGGGAGCGGTCTTAAATCTAAAGGCAAGGCAAGGCAAGGCAGCTTTATTTATACAGCGCATTTCATACACAATGGCAACTCAATGCGCTTTACATAAAACAAACATTTAACAGTAAGAATTGAAAATAAAAAAATAAAAACAACTACAGAAGAATAGAAAGAGAAATAAATAAAATACTATAATAGAGCAGCATAAAATAATGATTTAAAAGGACATAGTGCAAATGAAAGATTACAATTTAAAGTGCTTTGAATGAGCTCAATCATAAGCACAGGAGAAGAGAAGTGTAAAGTGTAAAGGGTCTCATACAGAGGCAGGCGCAGTCAACTTGAAACAGATATTCCCACAAAGCATCTAACAAATGACTGTAATTTCTAACAGATTACACGCACATGAACTTAAATTACTTATCGCCAGTATCAATAACCTCCAGCGGAGAAAAAAAAAGATAAGGGCTAAATATAGAATGCAGTGAAATCATGAAGTGAATCAACCTGCAGTGATGCATGCTTCTGCCAACAGGGGATTTCGTGAGGAGAGTGCATCAGTGTTTATTGGCAGGACTTTGTCGCTGCTCAACAAGAATATGTTACCGCTTGGATCAATACAAGACTTAATCAGAGGAGACCGCGGAGGATAAACTGTACAGTATCTGGTGGGCCTGGGTCCAGTGTGTAGCCATTCATCACCCTAGCAGAATGCTGCTGCCCTGGAAAATGCTCATGGCACAATGGCTTGCTTGTCTTTATTGATGTGAGGCCTGTGCAGTCTTAGAAAGGGTTTCATAATGCATACATCCATATAGCTCTGTGTTAAAGGCGAGACAGGGTTAAATATCCAAGTCAGCTCACAACAGTTCACAGTAGACAGGGAGGGGCCCACTGGTAAACAGCAATATCTGATAGTGTGTGTGTGTGTGTGTGTGTGTGTGTGTGTGTGTGTGTGTGTATTCATGAGAGATGTTATGCTGCTACCTGGCTAATCTTAAAGTCAGATTGCAAGGCCAAATAAATCCTTATTTCCCAAGAGAAATAGAGAGAGAGGCGGAGAGAAGATGATAGAGAGAGAGAGAGAGAGAGAGAGAGAGAGAGAGAGAGAGAGAGAGAGAGAGAGAGAGAGAGAGAGAGAGAGATACAGAAAAAGAGAGAAAAGATCGATGATGGGGAGGGAGAGAGATAAAGAGAGAAAGAGAGGATGACAGAGAGAGAATGTTAGAGAGACATAGAGGCTGACAGAGAAAGGGAGGATGACGGAAGAGAGATATGTGTGTATGTGTGTATGTGTATGTGTGTGTGTGTGTGTGTGTGTGTTTGTAAGATTTGAGCTCCCTGCTCTCAGAGTCTTTTTAATGGGGATCAGATGAGCAGCCCTGGCATCAGCAGTCCTCCACCTGGCCCTTTGATACTGTGTTTGTGTGTGTATGTGTGTGTGTGCTAGATTTGTATGGATCAGGTGAACACTCGGTCCCTTTGATATTTGGAGACTTGGATATTAATATTAATAATAAGAATAAGAATACAAATAATAACTAATTATCTGTATTATACATTTGTACTATTATTATTATTATTAGTAGTAATAATAATAATTTCTCCTTGTGCCAGTATGTATCAGTGTGTGTTATTGTGTGCATCGTTATGTGTGTCTGTGAATGATAGTGTCTATGTGTGTCCATTTGTGTCTGTGTTACAATGTGTGTTTGTGTGTGCCAGTGTGGGTCAATCAGTCTGTGTGTGTATGTGTGTATGTGTGTATATATACAGTATATATATATATATATATATATATATATATATATCTGAGAGCGTACCCTATAATCACTGGATGTGACATAGAAGATGGGCAGGAAGGCCAGCCAGATAATGCAGGTGGTGTACATGGTGAATCCAATGAACTTGGCCTCATTAAAGTTCTCTGGACACTTCCTGGTTTTGAAGGCATACCTAGAGGTAGAGTGAGACATTTTTAGATTAACAACTACCTCTTTCTGTCAGTACAATTTATACACACACATGCATGCACATGCGTGTACAACAGACTACTATTGAACATATAGAGCATGGAGAATGCGGTGGTGCGTGCACTACCACTTACACAGTACACAGAATAACCAGGAGCACGTCATAGCCCAGCGACATCAGCATGCTGGAGTCGCGCACGTTGCACTTGAGGATGACCGTCTGCCGGCGCTCCGGCAGCGTGAAGCGCCGTGTGCCGGGCACCTCCAGCAACAGCCACACGGACACCATCACCAGCTGCACAGAGATCAGGCTCAGGCAGATGAAGACCTGGAGGAGGTGGGGTGGGGTGGAAGGTGGTGTGCAGAGGGAGACACAGTATCTTGAGACAAGGACCCATAGACTATGATTTATTATGGTTGAACCTCACTCAATAAAATACAACTGCAATGGAACAATGGCACCCTGAGGTGTTGTCTATTTTAGACCCATTCCTTTTCAGTAATGAAACTACACTTATGGTTCTTGGTTAGGTGATACAAAAGGGTTGTTTTTTTTTATATATGCTAACACCAGAAGGATTGGTTGCTACACATTGTTATGATGCTACATGTATTTCCACCAATCACATATTTTATTTCATAGTCATTTCCTATTAATATCTAACTTTGCTTGTTTTAATACCAGCAGACTGCTTAAACTTGACGATAGAAACTCTTCTCGTTAAAGGATAACTTTGGAATTTTTCAACTTGAACCCTATTTTTTCATCATTTGGGTCTCAGGGACTAATGCGGACAACAATGTTTGTAATTGGTCCAGTATTGAGCGAG
>JAOPHQ010000649.1:5000-57500 GCA_030340625.1 Merluccius polli
AAAAAAAAAAGTCAAGAATGAATGAAACGATGAAATGGGCTGAATTGACATTGAAAGAATAAGTGCATGTTTGTGTGTGTGTGTGTCTGTGTGTGTGCGTGTGTGTGTGCGCGTGCGTGCGTGCACCTCATTGCACCCACCTCATCGCTTTCGCTGCCTACGAAGTCATCTTCTGGTTGGGGACCATTACGCCTGCGGGTTTCAATCAGCAGCGTGGGGCCACGCTCTGTCTGCAACGGCCCCTGGTCACCACCTCCCTGGCCCCGCCTGGCCGAGTGAGGAGGAGACGTGAACCTGAACACCTCCTCCTCCTCCTCCTCCCTGCCCCCAAGAATGAGCTGGGGCTCGCACCCTTCGTCACCCTCATCATCATCATCATCATCATCATCACCATCATCATCATCATCACTCTTGGCGAGAGAGCGGGACCCTGGGAGCGACCCGGAAAAGGAAAAGAAATAAAAAAGCAGGCAGGACTGAAATGTTAGCGACCCTCGGAATTGAACTTGGATCCTGGAAAAGTGATTTATTGACAACAGAACGCAGCAAACAGGACCATAAAATACAAGAACAAATATTAATTAATTGATAGATTTAGTTTTTTTTGGAAAACCTTACTATTTCTGTTTCAGAAAATTAAATGACAATCATATTTTTTTTCCCATTGAAACCATATTTGTTCCTTAATCATGTTTCGCAATAGAACAATAAATTCTTGGGATTTTGCCATGTCATCATGAATTAAATGAAAACATCATTCTGATTCAGAATGCATGACAACAAGCCTCTTCGTTGCTCTTGTGCCATGACCGAATAGAGAACAATGAAAAAAATCTAATTACAGTCATAATTCTCCATTATCCTTCTCCATTTCTCCATCATCACCTCCTGTTAACAAGCACAAAATATGCAAATACAGCTCCAATTACAAGGTGATGGTGAATTTCAATGAATTTCCGCAGTGAAAGGAAGAGCATCCTTTTATCCTACAGAGATGCATTGCGCTATGTTTTGTCAAAAGTATTGCAATGCAAATGCCTTAATGAGATCTTGCCAACGCGGAGCTGGAGAAGTGAAAACATTACTAATGTGATGCCACGTCACGTTTGAAAGATGCAGCGTCGCACAACCTCAACGATCTGTTGGAGGACGCAAAGTCTCACCGAGTACTTAATAGGGGATGTAGGACGAGTTCTGCTGCAAGATCGTCATTCCCAAACTGAGGGGAAGCCTCCATCTCAGAAAGAGACAGCTTACCGAAATTATAATGCACATTCATATCCTCTTATCTTGTAGCCAGTAACCATTGATAACCATCAATAACAAGTCTGGCAGTGCCGACGACCAAAATAATTTACCACTAATGTATCGCAAAAAAAAAAAAATCATCCAAGACTCCAGCAGTAAAATCAAACATGTAAGAACCACTCGAGCTCTGATTGAGTGAACTCATTTCCACATCTTGAAATGTATAATCACTTTAATCACTGTGTAGCGAGGCCCAGGGCCCAGGAGGTACCCTCTGACTTTTACTTAATGTGCCGCATTACCATTAATGGACCTCACTGCTTTCAGTCTGTGGGCAGAGAGGCTGTGGCGACGCTCATCGCCATCGGGACATGGCCCTTCATCATTATGAGAGCCCGGTGGAGCCACTTGGGCGAGGATAGCGGTATATACTTGAACTCCAACAATGCTCCAGGCCTCCACATGGGTTATTCAAAATTATGTTTAAAGAAAAAATAATAATAATGGCAAGAGATTAGGTCCGTTGCTGACATATTTATTAGTTCAATGCATACGCAGTAGCTCGACCTTGTGCTGCGCCACGTTGAGGTGACATTTTTTGTGAATTAAATATCGTGCAATGGTTTTTCTCTAAAGCAAATTAAAAATAGTGTTGGCTGATTTGGCTGATACGTTATCAACCAAGTCTCTCTTCCTTTGTCTGTGCTGCGCACTAGTCTCCATGTTGTGCGGATGAGAGAGGCTGACCTGCTGTTTGATGTCCTCTCAGGTCTGCCTGCTCTGTCAAAGGTTGGCCGGCGCCGCCTGGCCAGCCTCTCCCCGCCCTCCCTCCGGCTCCACTCTGGCCGCCGCGGCCACCGGGCCCAGCGCCTGCTGATCCAGAATCAGAGAGTCTAGTGAACCGTAATGCATGCAGCGCAGCAGCGCGCACTGTATTACAGAGCACACAGACACGCACGTGCCCACTCACACACAAAAGCGCACACGCACACATTCAGACACACACACATACACACGCTCTCACACAAAAGCACACACACATATGCACATGCGCGCGCGCACACACACACACACACACACACGCATGCATGCACACATACACACACACACCAAAAGAAAAAGCACACACACATTCGCACACAGACATGTGCACACACATACACACATGCATAAACATGAACACAAGCATGCATGCTCCCGTGAGTACATGCACACACACACCCATAC
Source organism: Merluccius polli (assembly GCA_030340625.1). Taxonomy (NCBI): domain Eukaryota; kingdom Metazoa; phylum Chordata; class Actinopteri; order Gadiformes; family Merlucciidae; genus Merluccius; species Merluccius polli. The sequence continues at coordinate 7,476 of JAOPHQ010000649.1, forward strand.
ACACTGACATAAACATACGTGCATGCACATGGACACACACACACACACACTCCCACATATGCACACACACCCATACACACTCACAAATACATATGTGCATGCACATGGATACACACATACACACACTGACACCCCCACCCCTACAGAATATACTACATAATGCATTTGACTCACCTGATGACAGTGGTCTCTTCCATCCGGCACTTGGATGCCGCAGCTTTTGTCTGCCAAGTGCTCTGTCTTGTGGGGGGTGGGGCTGTAGGCTGCCCAGTCTGCCTGCACACACCACTTCCAACATGAGCCATGCTTTGGTAATATGCATAGAAACCAGTCATTCGAGCACTTGTGAAAAGCTTGCCAGATGCTTATAATGCGCACGGTATATATTCAATATAGAAAAGATATATGGCTGGCTCCATTATACCCATTGAAGTGTAATTTAAAAGTGGCTTTGCATTCAGTCACACTCAAAAGATCAATTGAAGCGCCTTATCAATTGTTGGGTTAATGTACTTGGAGCTGTTTAGCTAGATCTCAGTTGAAATAACACTTAATTTAATTTTTTTATTTCATTGTATCATCATGGTATTTCATTGTTTAATGCTTAAATAAATAATCAGCTTTAAAGAGATACACTTCATTAGGTTTTCAGGATCCAGAATAAAGAATGTTTGGGACCACACGACAAGAACACAGCGTTATTGATGACGTCCCTATACGGCGTCCTCACCGATCACTTGAAAGGCGCTTTCGCCGCTGCGAGGAGTGGCGTCTGGCGACCTCGCACTCCGGTCTCTGGCCGCCTTGCTTTCGCTCGCCCGGAGGCTGAGGTCAGACCCCTGTTGTGTCCAAGACGAAGCAAATGTCACTTGGATACATACAGAAGAAGTCTTGACCCATTGAGATCAAACAAACAAATATAATAGTATAGAGTAGGAAACAGGGTGCAAATGTAACTCCTTCGTCCACTGGCGAAATGGCTAGTGAATGTTCAAATTTGACCAGCCGCTCAATAGATTACCATTGTTTTTTTGGCTGGTGAGTGAAGCATATCTACCAGCCACTGGTGGATATGCTGGTAAGCATATCTACCAGCTGGTGCTAATGTTGTGCCCTGGTAGGAAAAGTATCATAGTAAAAGGTTGAACACTGCCTTTGCACACCCATCCACATACATAAAATATTCACGAAGCCAAAGGTGCAAAAAATGGAGCTAAGTAGCAAGAGGTCACTGCATTCACCCGTGCGTGCATCTGCTCTTGGGATCTGCTACTCTTCCTGGCATGTTGCGGAGGAGGAGGAGGTCCCGAGACCGTGGAGCCGAAGGCTACGTGGCTCGAGGAGGACGTTTTCCGGGGAACGGCTGAGCCGGCTGTGGCAGCGGGGGACCTGTGTAGACCTGCAAAGACATTGGTTTTACATCTGTATGTTTGTGATACTAGGAAGGAGGACATTTAGGAACTAATTTCTCTGAAGATTCAGCTATTCAGAAAAAATATGTGAAGGAAGAAGTCGCTGTGCCCCAGCTTTAAACAAATAGGTTCAAGCGTTCCACAATATCGCCCCTAAAAACAGATCCGTTTCAATTTTAGGCCAGTGATGCAACCGTTTTGTTTGAAACCAAACATTCATTAAAGCAAAACTAAAAAACCTGTTGGCAATGTGTCCATTGAGAGTTCAGCAGAAACAGCTTGGGCTTTAGATCGTATTATTTATTTCTCTATTTAGCCATTTATTTGGAATCTCTTTGATAGGCAATGAATGTTATTTTGAAGAATCGAAAGGTCAGAGAGCATAATGAAGAACAAACATTTCATAAACAGTTGGATATAGCAATAAGCAAAAACAAGGATTACATAATTTTCTTTACATCACGACTCTATTACCCGCAGTTCATCCCCATTAATGGCTGAACCTAACATATTCTCAGTGTATTTCATATGTTCTATGCCTTGATGTATAGTTATGTTTACATGTTGTGAACTGGGTGCTGATGTTGTGAATGTACTGCGTTGCTTGTGTGAGCTCGCTGATGAATAAACACAACATCCCTGCCAGGCAAAAGAAATTGAAAGTGAAAGTGTTATCACAGTCAACACTGACCAATCAGAAGTGTATATTGTGCATGCAAGAAAAGAAATGTTTACGCCTCTACATTGAAACGTACACGTTGTGTACACCTTTGTCTAGGTCACAATGGTGACTATGTTTATGTTTACCTTCATTCAGCCAGAGCTTTTATGCTGCTTTTTTTTTTTTTTATCCTCGGCGACCTTCAGGTGAGGCTGTTATCTCCCGTTTCTTAAACGGCACAAGCAGCAGATGATCAAATCTATTTATCAATGGGTCATTTACAGAGTTTAAAAGTGGCCGAGAACGTACAAGCTTCACATGACATGAAGCCGCTGAGGGGGCTCCGTCTCTACGCAGTGCTGCGTGAATGACAGAGATGGTGGTGGGCAGGATGACAGCGGGACTGACAGGTGGTGGTGGTGGTTGGGGCGGGGGGGGGTGGGGGTGGCGGTGATGGCCTGGACCTGATGGTCTTCATCTCTCCCGAGACCCCTGGTGAGGTCGTCTCACCAGTGACACGAACGCCTTGAGTGTGATGGCTGTCGGAGACGCTTCGCTATTCACAACGGACACCAACTTCAGAAACACATACCAGGGGAAGAGCCGCATGCGCTTCTTGACGGCCTGAGGGAACCTTGTTTGATAAGAACAATTAGTTATATGATCTTCCCGTCTGTGTGAATCATTGCATTTTATAACAGCTGGCTAGTGATCGAAAAGTCAGCGGCAGCGTCTTTTTGAAAGATCAGAGTTTGTAGAAGAACTCCATTATCATTGAGAAGAACAAAAGGTCATTTGAGGAGGAGGACCCTGGATTAAAAACTTTCTTCTTAGCCTATTATAAATCGCCGTTTTAGTCTGTCTTCACAGCCCTCTCCACAGAAAAAGCTGAGCTGAAGCGCCAGTAATCATTACGCTGTTAGATTGCATGCCCACTTTAATAGCAATCTGACTAATTATTATTAGGCCGTGTGTTATGCTAATAGCGGAGGCACTCGCAATGAATGCGTGTGTGTGCGACTGTGGCTCATTTCCATGGGCACTGCGTGGTGACTCAACGTGACAAAGACAGCTGTCAGGACAAATAAATATATGGTGATAAGAAAGGCCAGGGAGGCAGAGGACAACACTGGGGCAGAATTATTGGTGCTTGTCTTTGTGTTATGAACAGATAATTACTGTTTGCAAGTAAACCAATTGGAAGCAAAGAATCGTGCCCGAAAATCCCTTGCATTTGTGAAAGCCGTGAAAGTCCACTTCCATATTATGGGAGGGGATTTATGCTGCGTTCCATTTGTCTCGTAAACTCGTCGCCCGAGTTGGAAAGTGGTAAATCTCGCAGCTATCTCGCGACATTTACCGAGACACGCCCCCTTTTGGTCGTAATATACGCCGTCCAACTCGGGGTCCTTCAGAGTACACCGAGTTGAACAAAGCGGAACATACGACTTGGAAAACGAAGATGGCTGCGCCCATAGTTCACTAAGTTGAGATGTATTCTCTTTTATTTGTACTACGTTGGTCGTTTTAATGTTGATGTTGATTTTAAATGCTCTTACACACTTGTTTACATTGCTGCTTTAGTCCGGTCACCAATTTATAAATTGCACTGTTTTGCTGTGCGTGCAATACAATGTAAAGCTTTGTTTTCGAACTGGTTTGCTAAATAGGCTAATGAGGCTAAAAACATATCACACCGCATATCACGCAGCTGCTACACTGGTGGCGTCCATATTCTTTCCGACTCGTAATGTCCAAAGACAAATGGAACGCTATAAGTAGTACGACCCATGAAGTGACGTCACGTTCTCACGTCAGTACAACTCGGGCGAAGAGTTTCCGAGACAAATGGAACGCAGCATTAGTGTCTTTGAATGCCATGGGAAGTGTTTTTTAAGGCTGAACGATATGGTAAAACAATTATAATTGCGATTATTTTGACGGATATTGCGATTGCGATATGATTCACTATTAGTGGGAATGATCATTTTTACATCACAATGTTCATTTTCACTGAAAACACTATTACAATCATGATGTGACATTTGTTGGGGTCTGAACCAAACAAATGTTTTCTTACATCTGGAGAAAAAAAAATGTGTAGGCCAGGGCATTTCTGCAGCACTACAGTACTTCAATTATAATGGTGCTATACATTTACATTGACACAATTTACCCTTATCAAAAGATTGCAGCTCCTGCGATTTGGATATTGCACTCGGCCATATTGCGATTTCGATAATATTCAGAATAATTGTTCCCTAGTTTTATTTTTAGGGAATTTTCATTCTCACCATCTTCTAATAGACTGCAAGAGTGACCCATTTTTGATGATGACGCTACACTCTGCCGTTACCAACCAGAGTCGGAGTTCATAAGTGTAGTGGCTGCCGCCTGCCGTGCCGCCTCCATGCTGAACATCTGGGTCACGTGGCGGACGTCTTGTGGGAACTGGCAGCTACGCGGGACCACGTCCCGGAGACCGCTCTCACTGAACAGGTTGTCTGCAGGGAGACGCAGAAAAGGTAGGAGACGTGACAGTATGCTCTTTGATTCTGTTACTATTTGACTACTATTCAGTCGTTCAGCAGATGCTTTTATCCAAAGCGGTTTCCAGTACAGTGAACTTAGATACATGTCATTAAAAAAAAGCAGGTAGGGGGTGAGGCAGCATCTTGCTCAACGACGCCTACAGGTTAGGCTGCGGACGTCAGGGGATCGAACCCAGTACCTTTCATCTGGGAGTGGAACACCCTAGCCTAGCTGCTACACTGTCCTGCCCCCTCCAAAACGTCTGAACAGGTAATGAAACATTGATTATGAAACACATAATCATAATCATAATAACACCAGTATTCTGTGCCGGTAATCCGGCAAGCAGTGCCGGGTGTGTGAACTGGGTAGGTACAGATGCTACTGTGCAATATTGGGGTCCGACAAAATAACTACTGTGAAGATAAATCAACCACCGCAGAAAATAGGCAATTATGTTGTTTTTTTCCCCACATGCACACCGGAGGCTGGAGCGGAGGCACACCCACGTGCCTCCGCTCCAGTAGCTCAGTCTGCAGCACACCAAAGGCCAAAAGGTACAACAAACATAACGACTATATGACCTATATAGGACGCATACATGACCTACATTTGCTATATCCACAATGTTCTCTCATGGTCAGAGCCAGGTGTGTTTAAGGCTGGGATTCACGGTGAGTGCCGACAATAAACGGCCAAAGTTCTGTTGCGGTGTCTACATGTACTTTGTGTCCAGTTTAGGATCACATTTCGGATGACCACAAACACGTGTTGCATGCGTCGAAGCGTTTCGGACCCTCATTTGCCATACCACCATCTGATGTGTCTGTGGGCTCTTTTTTCATGGTGAAGATCCTCCGCAGTTTACAGTTGGCACACACAGCGATGCCATCCAGGGTCTGAAAGGCAGCCATCTTGAAAAGCTCACCCGTAAAGGAGACAAGGTCGATGCACAAATTACACCACTGTGAAAATAAAGGCGGCATTATGTTTGCGGTTAGAAAACAGCTCAATGTTTAATTATGAGGCATGAACAAAACACAGTTTGTTGTATTTGATTTTTTGTTTTTTGCTGCAGGACAGGCGGCATAACAGGGGGCACAGAAAGAATGAGTTGAACACTCACAATGTTTTGTTTCAGTGAGACAAAAGGGATCCTTGCATGCAGAGGTGTAGCGGAGAATTCTTTATGCACCGTCGAGAAATAGAGTCTCTTTTTGAGATGTGTTGAATCGGTTATTCTGTTGATTTAAAGGAAAACAAGGAGAAGAGCAGTGAGAGCAAAACACTTTCCAAGACCCCCAGAGTCCTGGGAGTCAGAAGGTCTCTGAGAAAAGTTTCTCATAACATGTGTTTTTGATGAAAATACATCACATACACATTTCTAATTTTACAGGGACTACAAATATGATTTTTTTCCCCAGAACACATCATCGTTAGGAAGAAAAACTAATGTTTGTACTACTTTAGTTGAATAAAGTAGCACAAGACACGTACATTTGTGATTAGATTCTACAGAGAAGAGTGCACTTTGCTAGCCTGGCATCGCTAGACCAATTCGCAAATGCGTATTTGCCAGAGCAAATAAAAGATGAGCTTGCAGATTCGTCTGGTTCCCAGGCTAGCACTTTGCCCCCCCCCCCCACCCCCAAACAAAAATCTCAGTTCTTAGTACAGACACAAGTGAGTCCGTCCTACAGCCCATAGCCCGGGAGCTTCCCTAAACAGGAAATGCTGTAGCTATAGGAATTGCTGTAGCTATAGGATATATATAACCTTCAGCACATAACAACAATACCATGTTGATTGTTAACAAGAAAACATGATTCATATTTGCATGCTTTGGGCATCTCATTTGGATGTATGTAGCTTTGCTTGTATCAAGGTGTCAAGGCAAGCTCATAGCCATATCAGCCAATCACATCCTTTGGCAAAGTAGTGATGTCATATTGATGAGGCTGAGGTCATGACTTCCATTCAAATATTTATTTGAGAATTCCAGTGAAGAATAATAGACATTTGAAACTGAGCATCAATATATAAAGTATCTATAAAAAACAAGTTCATGAACTTATATTTTATACATCACCAAGAGCTCCCTGTTATCTTGGTTGCTAGGCAAACAAGGTCATAGCAGCTATACCACATAAAATGAAACAATCCTTACTACATATTCATCACGGCTTTATGTGGGACCTGAGGCCACAACATGGTTTTGACGTTACCCTGTATAAACCCGGTTATCGGTGGAAACCAGGCCAATGATGCATGATCATAATGTACAATGTTTCAATGCATCGATGAAATCTCAGACTAAATGTACTTCCGTCTACAAAAAGCTTCCTCCGGACTCCTACTCCCAACACACACACACAACAACCACAACCACAACAGCAACAACAACCAGACGTGAACTCTGGAGGACCATGAGAGAGAGGGGTGGGGGGGCTACTTGAGGTACTTCATGTCATGGTACTCACATGAGCTCAATGGAGAAGTCTCTGCACGCAGGGACGTTCACCTGGAGGACGAGGAAGGGTTGGAGGAGCCCCACTGAACAGCAGGCGGACGGGAGGAAAGAGGGGTGAACACCAGCAAGCAGACACACAGCTGGTTGTCCAAACAGCGAGTATGCAAGCAAGCGCTTGAATGGACTCACGGGTGGTTTTGCCGTCCTCGGGAAGCTGCATTTTCACCGTTTGGCTGCCGCCCTCCACACAGTAGACAAAGCCTTTCACTTCTTTATCAAACACCTCGGACAGACAGACAGACGGACGGACATACAGACTTAGACAAGACAGCCTCAATGCTTTTTGTACCTATGGCTATGTTTGAACCTGCTGTGACTTATTATTGGGATGGGTAGCTAGCCCATATATGACACGAAATAACAGAACATACATACATACATACATACATGCATACATACATACATACATACATACATACATACATACATACATACATACATACATACATACACACACACACACACACACACACACACACACACACACACACACACACACACACACACACACATACATACATACATACATACATACATACATTATCTTTCATTCCTATTGAATCTAAACGGGTCTGAATATTCTATACTATATATGTTAATGTTTTACTGATATGATTTGACATTTACTCACTCTGTGGATGGCAGCTGGTGCGCCCTGAAGTCTCCATTTAGCAACGGGGTCCTTCCCCTGCGCACTGAACACCTCAACTACAGAACCACCCTGAGCACAAACATACAAACCTTTTATTTGATTTAAAAGTACGTGTTCACACGTCGGATTTGCGTTTAAATGAAGCCGTCTAGGCAAAGCCAGCAGGGAAGGAAGTTAACACTCGTCAAGCAAAACGGCTCGGAGCTGGTATTACGACGGGCGTCTTACCTGATAATTATTTTTGAACATGGTGTTTAGCGACTAGCCTCCATAAGGCGAACCTATGTGGGCCGTTGTGGAGCACAACCACGAGCAACTGTCGTCGCTGGACTCAACCACCACGACGACGACTGGTTTAAAAAGCGTTTGAACTACTCTAGCAAGGGCTCGGCTAAGTTTGCAAACTCGCGTCTATGTCAGAAAAGCAAAGGACTGGAGACATTTGGTACGACGACATGTGTGCGCTAGGTTCAACAGGTTAGCTCAGCTAGCCCGTTTGGGGTTGGCGTTCTTCTCCAGGTACGGTTGCCATGGTTACCAGCCCAACGGTATTCCTAGCTCGCGACGGTCCCACACTGGGGCGGGGGCGTTCAGTTTCAAGTTCATATAAAAGGACCGTCTTAAAAAAAAAAGTTTTGTGGATTTGTAATAAACTGGGTTATTTATTTATTTTATTTTGTATTTCATCATCATATATTAGTAGCATATTCGTTTATATATATACTAGTTGTCCCTAGTTTTCATACTAGTTGTCCCCTGCAACACAAATTGAGTTTTGTTTTTTATTTTACTTTTTATTTTTACATATTAGTTATTATTTCACACATTAGTAGCCTGTTCGTTATATTTGTTTTACTCTACCCAGTTATCATCATCCATCAGTCCAACATAACAATGTTCACATAACAGTTATGCTCACATAACCTGTATGAATTCAACTTCCACAAAATCCCAATAGCTGCATAATTTACCCCTTTTAGAGACAGCATGCTAGACAAATTACAGCACTTACCCTCATGAGGAGACATTGACATCTGCTCATGCAAATTATATGCAGCCTGACAACACCTGACCCATTATCTTTTCCAGTTCAACTTCAGTATTTTGTTATCTGGATGACAGCAGATTTCAATTAGCAAAGTCTACACTCATGTTTCATTTTTTTGGTTGTAAAGTCTAATGATCATATAGGCTGATTAATAGGCCTGTATAATAAAAAAGAATGATGATCACTTTAAAAAATAGTATTCTTCTAAATTAATATATTAACAAAAACATTGTGACTGGTGATAACTCTTGCTTTGAGAAATTACAAGATCAAAGTAGCAATGCCTTCAGTTTTGCCAACATCCTATTTACTTGACCCATCTTCAGTTCCTAACGGACCACTTCATCAACAGAACAGGAATATGCCATAGAGAATATCTGTACACAATGGTAAATGCACTGTGTCTCTGCGTTATCAATACTTAGGGGCATTAGGCCATTGAGTGGCGACGCTACTTTTAGGTGCTTATTCTATTAATTGCACAGTCAGGTTTCCTGGTATGGCTCCCTCGGTAGACCAGGGAGCCATACGCCCTGTAGATGCAAAGGTCAGTGCTATTAATCAGACCTCGACCCACCACAAAGAAGGAATTGATGTGTTCCCTTGGTATGGTGGGCTATAGAAGTTGTTCGTAGAAACCTCTCCACCATTGTAGCCCCTTTAACCGGTTTGCACAAGGCAAAGGCCAACTTTCTGTATCTCCAGTGTTTAGCTAGACTGTCCTTTCAGACTCCAAGTTGACACCAGCCATATAGGAGTCGATACAGGGTTGTTGCACAAGACGATGAGCAAGGGGTGGAACAACCCGTTTTCTGGGAAGTTTGAGTCTCACCAGTATATCCCGTTCTGTTAGAAAGAGGCACTCTCTTTACATTTAGTTTTACAGCATTTTGAGGTGTATGCCGGTTCCCCTGCTGTTCCTGTTGAAGTGTATACAGATCACAACCCACTCACTTTACTGCACTCTCTTCAGAAGCCGAACCGGCGGCCGAGACGCCGGCGCCTCTTTCTTCGGGCCTACGCGTTAGACCTCCGCCACATCAAAGGCAAAGGGCATGCGGTGGCTGGTGCTCTGTCCAGGGTGTAGTTTGTTGTGTTTGCATTTGTTATCCCATACGGCTACATCATCAAGCCGGACCATTAACCGTGGGTTTTATTGTAAGTCCTTTGTTCTGATGAATGCTTATGGCTTGGCTCAGTTGGGTAGATGTCACGGGGTTTGTCGCCTATCGCACCATCTTAAAGGGATGGGGGGGGGGTGGTGTCACGGCCCTGGCCTCTCTGCATTTAACCCCTGTCTTTGTTGCAGGGCCTGTGGAGAGAGACAGCAGGTGGATCTGCACTAACGATGAGCAGCCTCACTTGCTGCAAGGTTTTGAAAGAGTCAGCCCACAGTCTGGATATCCCTTGCCTGTCTGGTGTTGCAGCCTTTCGTTTTGTACTTCTATTCCTTTGAGAGGATATAGTTTTGTTTTCGTGGCTTTCGTTTTTTAGTTTAGTCCGTATGTTGTTTTGGTAGTTTAGGAACTACTGCTGCCGGGTCCTACGGCCCGCAGCGTGGTTGACCCAGCAGTCGCTCCTCCTTTTGTTCTATTTGGCCAGATCTCCTCACATTTTTGTTGGTTATGTTCATTTTTGGGTAAGCTGTGTCCCTTTAATGAATTCATTCCTTTGTTCATTTTGCAATTCAGTTAATGTGATGTCTCATGGGTTGAGCAGATCCGGGAAGGGGTTTTAAAAATTTTAAACACATTTTTAAATGCACCCAAACCAATCACATTTGAACAATATTTTTCTTTTACTTGTATAGGAAGTAGCCTATACACGTTGAAAGAAAACATTTAGATAAAACATAACATGTGCTATGTGTTAGAAATACACATAGCACGGACAAAACCTCCCAATCCTTTCTTATGACGCTAGGTTGGGATATTGATATTGGCATTGAGCCTTCACATCAGTGTAACAGCAGACACGTTGGTTTGTACTTGCCAAATAGGCCTAAGGATTTGTCTAGTGCTCTGTGAATACCTAGTATTGGATGAGAAATAAGTCTGCCGAACATTCACTTTGGCAAATATTAATAACACTGAACAGCTGCACAAAACTGTCTTTCTTCCTGGTGCCTATTGTATTATTGAGGCCACTTTTTATAATGTTTTTATTTATTTGTAAAGAGAACACTAATCGGATGGTGCTTGAAATATTTCTATTGTTTGGTTATTGGCCTGTAATGTATTGATAAAGGTATTAGATGTATTTGCCTGTTTGAAACTTGCAAGAGAGCCAACACATATCTCTTCAGTGGCTTTATTTGAAATTAAGCAACAAATCCGTATGGATAACAAAGCAAAGAGCTTTAGCTAAATGCAAAGCATGCCACTTCATCCACTGTGTTCCTCAAACAAAGATTAGAGCAAATATGTACAGAACAGCTCATGGTTAAACGCAAACTTATATAGAATCAAATTCAAGTTATGCTTCCAGCAGAGTTCAGTAGCCAATCAAATGGCTCAATATATAAGCGAATAATTATAATACTGTTATTGCTGAACAAAAAAAAAACATAATTAAGCCATGAAGTGTATAAGTGTATAATGTTGAAAGAGCCAAGAAGTACCATTAGAGAGCAAGGTTGCTCTCCTGCAAGGATGTCTGCTTCACAACCGGCCCTATAGCCTCCTGGTCCTCTGCTGCCCGGCACCACGGATGCGGACCACTCTTCCTCAGCCTCGCTCAGCAGAGAGGACATGGTCACAATAGAGCTGAATAAAAGACATACAAGTAGGCTCCTGTTTTAAAGAGGGGTTAACTTCTGTGATAGATTTCCAGTTCTATTCACGCGCGTACCGAGGGGCTTTGGAAGGCAACACTGCTAAGTGCAGAACACAAGTGGGGAGCACTATGGTCCCCTGATACTCTGTGCTCGCTTGATCGTTCAAAGATTAATGGTTTTTCCAAGAACAATAAGAATAAGAATTTACCTGTTTTGTCTTGTCCGTGAGTTACAAAAAATGTTGTGTGCTTTAATAAAATAAGTCTGTGGTACACGATGGGAGCGATTCACAACCAGATGACAAGCACTTCAATTCACACTAGACCTGTGGCAGTGGCACCCTGTGTATTCTCACCAAAAGTTCCCCTTGAAGAACCATCAGTAGCAGCACTTTAGGGACTAAAGCATGCCTCGCACTGCGATGCTGAAGCAAAGTGCTTATGACACAGCTTGTCCTTTTTGCAGGGGTCTACACTCCTCAAAACACATCAACAACAGTTGAGAATATAGAGGGGGTGGGGGGGTGCTCTTGGCCCAGCTGCAAAAGCGAGTCCGTCACAATGATGGCCTCTCAGCTGACCCAGCGTGAACCTGTAGCAGACTGCACAGCCAGAGAACCTTGGCCTTATGTTCCCTCCCATAGGCCTGCAGTCTACTTCACAAAATGACTGAAGCGATTCCTGCTAACATTTAGAGGAGAGGGGGTGGAGGGCAGGGACTAATTGCGTTGACCAGACGTCCCGGTTTGTCCAGGATTGTCCCGGTTTCAAGCTGGTTGTCCAAAGTTCCCAACAAATATCTGTAATACTCTAAAATGTTTTCAACATTCACGATCAAATTGTTTTCACCACAATTTTGTCAATCATTTTTTAATTTTAATTTTAAATATTTGCTGCTGAAAGGTGCAGTCACTGGGTGTGGTTGGGGGTTTGAAAATGTGGCTACCCTAGGATTAATGCACACAAGTAAAGCCTGTGAGCATTTGACCTCATGTGTATGCGTGTTACCGCCTTCACTACGCTTGCACGTGTCTGAAGTGGCAGGCCGCAGGATGCCCTCCTCGTCCATGATCTCTTGAAAAGCTGGCAGAGGAGAACAATAATAATCAAAGCTCCTCTTGCATTTGTCTTCCTGGCAGAACTCTAATCTCTGGGGGTTTATTGTCATCAGACAACTGCAGTGTCAAAGGGAGCCAAGGTGGTCACAGCTCTCTTCGTTCTCTTACTGATTACTGGCATTCCTTAAAATAATAATAAAAACAGCAATGGATTTGGGTTGTCCCTTGCCAATGTTTACTGAGCAAAATCAATACATTTTATTCTTGGTGGACTATGCCAGCAGATACTCTGCGCTGCTATGCTGCCTTGCATGGTAATCATCAGGGCCATCGCTAAATAGCTGCTGTTGATGTTCATCAGAGTTGGCATTCCTGGAACTATACTTATGGGCCAGGCGATCGACAATTATGGGTGACCCCGTATATGCAGTGTGTAGGTTGTGCTGAAATCAAGAGACTATATGCGTACATCGGTACAGTTTTTGCCTGCAACAGCGAGTCACAGGCTGCAAAGCAGATGGTTGCCTGCACTGCTGCCACAAGCACTCTCCTACAGACGAAGACACAGGACTGTTCTCCGTTCCACACAAACTTCTGCTGGGCTGCCCCTTGGCCTGCGTGGTGACGAGGTATTCCTAACTGAAGCATATTTTCTCAAGTTAATGTTAATGTGATTCTCCCAACAATAACAGATAATGAAAGAAAAACACTATCCAAATTATACCGGATAAAATCTCATTGGAGATTTATATGCAAACTATGTGCAAAGTGGTAGAAAAATCTAAGTCTATCAGTGTTATTCAAAAGTGCAACTCATTAAGAATTTGAATATATAATACATTCTGACAACTTGCTGTGGAAAAAATACTGAATATTGCATTAGGTACGGTATCTTTTTGTGAACTGCCCAACACCAAATCCATTTTAAAATGGAGGATTTTGCACTCAGAGGAAAACAAGAACAAAGATCAGCTTCATGTTCCAGTAACCAAGTTTCTGGTTGGAAACTATGAGAAATAGAGCTTTCTGCACTAAATCAGCAGCACTCGTCCACCCAACCATCCCAGCCTACTGCATCCCTTTGCACAAAGGAAGATGAAAACAAGTGTGATTAGATTTTCTCAGGCAACACATTAATCTTACCCGACGACTCACAATTTTCTACAAGATCGTAGGCCAGGCCCACAAAACCAATCATACCCACGGCCAATTTGCAATTCTAAAATCTTGTAACTACGAACCTGTGCTCATGTGACAGAAAATGTCACAATGTGTTGCATATATTTCTATTTAAATTACCTATTGATGTTATGTTATGTTAACATTATTATGTATGTATATGTATCCTATTTGAATATATACTAGGCTATACTTTTTCATTTCAAGTATGATACTATATACTATATATGCATGTGTTGTATGTGTGTGTGTGTGTGTGTGTGTGATTTTTTCTATATATTTTCACTGTCAGGGTGCTTCTACATATATGATACATGTTTTGCTGATAGAGGCAGAGAGGTGTGTGTGTGAGTGTGCATGTGCGTGTGTGTGAGAGAGAGAGAGAGAGAGAGAGAGAGAGAGAGAGAGAGAGAGAGAGAGAGAGAGAGAGAGAGAGAGAGAGAGACTGTTGTGTTCGTAATTACATGCAACCTACCTGCTCACTACGCCACAAAACAGAAAGTGAGAGTCTCCACTGAGATATATGATTCATGTTCGACAATATTTGTTCAAGTTAGCAGAATGACTGCAATGGCTTCTTCCGGTTGTCTGCCCACTGATCAGATTCAAGGAGCTCACGAAACACGTGCTTTGTTCTGTCGGTGGAAGGAGCCGAAATCATTTAATTTGGCTTGTGTTTCTCTGTAATCCCTAAAGGATACAGGCTTTCATTTCATGGTGTGTACGAGGGCACTCGCCAAGCTATCTATATCTTGAACACGTGTAATGACTCCCCATATGTTCATATGGGGCCATAACACCACACAGAACGCACGCGTGCGTATCATAAGGTCATCAACCGTGTAATGAAAAGCTGCATTTATTATGATTGATTAACAGTGAGAACTGCTTTAATGTACAGTATACATTTAATTGAAGACAACTACAGAACCCCCTTAATGCGTTCCTTATTGGTATTTCTACCAAGGGTAAACTCATCTTTGAGTAATCCCCTGGCTGTCTCTATAGAAACGTCTTCCTCCATATACATAGCAGACGGTGTTTCATTTGAAACCTTTACCTCAAATGTAAAATGACTGAAATGACTGAAATTACTTTATGATGCAGCGAGTCAATCTTTCCTCATTGTGGTGGAGAAGATGATGGGGTTTTTTTTGTAGTTCATTTTTTAGTTAATCAAATGTCGTTATTTCAAATCTATGCACAGATACAGCTGTGGACTGAGTCTGCTGCTCTACTTGACATTCTGGACTAAAGACAGGATAACTGCATCTCTGCAATATTCCTCGCGAGCCTCCCGACCTCCACCACCTGCCCATTAGACGAGGTACGATGGGAGAGAGCATGACGTGCGAGACATCTTAACCCAAGGAAGCTACGTTTGGTGGGGAGCTTCTCTAATGATCTCCCGATGCCACTTTCAATTGAAGAGGAAGGGAAAAGGAAATGGCTGAATTCAATTCACAGCGGCATAGCCAATGAGTGGAGACATTCAGCAGCGAACGTGTCACACAGGACTACCACTGCAAGTGTTAAGGAGCTCATTGCCTCCGGGGGTCATCCATGCTAACATCTGTGTACCCCTGAAACCCTGAGGTGCTTCGGATGTGAAAAAACTCAAACCAAATCGTTCGTCTAATATTATGCAATGCACGCTTCGCCCGGAAATATACTGCTTCCGCATTTGCACTTTGGAGGCCAGGCCTTGATTATTGTTATGCAAATCAATTAAATCAAAAGTATTTTATTGTGTGACCACCAAACAGGATACTTTCACATGGTGGCTTTCAGAGGCCAGTCTGCAACTGCAAGGTTTATAAAACAACATATATATTAATGTCAATTATAATTTATATTGATGCCTTCCATTTGGCTTGATTCAGTTTTACCTTTATTTCATCTAATTATTATTATTATTATTATTATTATTGTTATTGTTATTATTATTATTATTATTATTATTATTATTATTATTATTATTATATCAGTGTCTGTGTTTCTTCTGTGCTTTATGATGAAGAAGGTCATCATAAAGCATTGATATTTTTCAATTTCACATAACAAGATTTATTTGCAAGCAATCTGAGAGACTAATGATTAAATTATGACTTCTTCTTGAGATGATTAGAAAATTAAAAGTTGGTGACATGATATATTGTTGTTACTGTTTAATTCAGTATGTATTCATTCTTAGTGTAGTCACTTTTCTTGCATGAGAAAAAGCAAAGCTAGACCAAAGCTTTTTTGAAAACACTGTGGCAAATCATAAATGAATAAATATATAAATAAATAAATAAATATATACATAAATGAGTTTTGTTACTTCAATCCCTGATGTCCTAAATAAATGTGAAGCATGCCATTGCGAATTATGACAACTGTTCATGTAATGTCGCCTAATATTAGCGAAGAAGAAAGGGGGAACGTCTCCCTCCAGACTCCTTTTGGCTCCTGCCAGACAACTTGCTCAGAAACACACCTCCCAACCCTCCAGCAGAGGGGAAATCTCATATCTGCCCTCTAAAGTTGTCCCTGCGGGCGCTGGGGCTGACTGGGTCAACATCTCGTTGGGGAGATGAAGATTGCTAGTGAGCCCAAAAGTACTCCAAACGATGCTGCTGGAAGAAAATCCTCCCTTTTTATGTTAAGGGTTTATCTGCTGCCTAAATCCAGGATGTGTGTGTGTGTGTGTATCTATAGTGTATGTTATTTTTTTAATAATAGAAGAATTAAATTAAATGTCTCGCTGGAAATGTCATCTACTGGGGTTCATTTGCCTCTGTTTTGCAATTTTGTACACATTGAGAGAATCCACGCAGACCTCCGCTGCATTTCTTCCCTTCGATGCCAAATACAGAAACAAAATAACAGTTTGACACAAGACTGCTTCCGAGAAATGTTTGTGAAAAAGGTAGTAGTTGTATTTCAGACATCGTTCTCTCAATTTGTCTTGGAGGCTATTATTGTAGACAGTGTAAACCTTCTGGAATCACGCGAGGACATCGGCAGCCCTCTCTATCTCTCTCTCAGCGTGAAGCTACAGACGCCTTCTATCACTTGATTGATTAAAGATGCCATCAGTGTTGAGAGCTATATTTACATCTTTTTGTGTTTTGTGTCGTTTCTGTGAAGTATGAGGTGGGTAGGATAAAGGATGCCGACTCTTTTTTTCTCTTGAGCCACCACTGTCTCCCAACATATCTGTACACACTGAAGGGCTACACAAAATACAAAAAGCGGCTTGATTAACAACTTTGTACATTTAACAATAATAATAGTATAGTAATAATGTTGTTAAGGGCAATAATCATTCCACAAATAGAAATGCATGTTGTGCAAAATCTATTACGTTTTTGTTATTATATTATAAAATACTATTATAAGTAAACTATTTTAAGGTGGCTCCAGTCTTAAAATAGTATTGCATGTGTCACGAAGAAAAATGAATGAATAGGAGAATTATTTACGGCAGAGCACAATCTTAGTACACAATTGAAATGAAAAAAAAGACATTCAAGTACGGCTAGGAGGGTCATGTATTCACTTCGTTTTTATCATTTGCTGTAGGGGCCTACTGCACATTGGAAGAGCTTCCCATGGCGTATGCCTGTCAAAATGTAGACCCACTCACTTAATTAAATGTGTCAGGTAGAAGTTGGCCTTTACATTGATGCCACCTCCAGGGGGACTTTGGGAAGATGTAACATTTTGCCAATCTGTGGATTTTTCTGGGCTCCTGCTCCCCTAGACATGGGCTGAATACCAGCAGTTTTACATTTACTTTAATATTATCTAATGTGTTTTATAGTCTGAATGACGGCTCGTAGATGACACTTGGAGCCATAGAAATGGAGATGGAGAATACTAAATCTCATCCACAAAAAAACCTTGTGTCCACACACTCGGACACACGGTTAACATCGAACAAAAAATGCCCGACATTTAAACTAAATGTTATTTATCAATATAATCGGCACATAAATAGCCACGGGTGTTGACATCGTTAGCTAACAATTGGCTCATGAAATGGATAAATCCAATGTCATGTGATAGAGCGGTGATACTTGTGACATTGATCCTCGACCCAAAATATATGACCCGCCAATGCCTTCAAGCTGACCAAGCTATCACACATCCCCAATATTGAAACTTATTACTAAGAGTAGTCCTGAAGGTATAGGAGGCACAGGAAACCTCGCTGTGATACCATTCTGGCTGGTGAAAGAAACCCATTTCCCATCTAAAGAAAAGAGACACGATAGGCTATAAGGCACGTTTTAACATTCACCGCTTTCATTGCTACTCACAAACAGACAAGTCTGCTGTCTGTTGTCTGTTGTCTGACAGTCTATTCAAGTCTGTCAGACAACAGACTCATAGAGAATTCGGGGGCCAATAGAGAATTTGTGAAATCATTTTGTGTCTTCATTTACAGGTGTACCACATCCAATAAATAATTGTAATTGAAAGCTGTTCTTTAGTCTTGCGTTGTTGTCACATGGGATTGCACCCATGTTGCAAGAGAAAAGAGTGAACAAGCTGAGGCCAAGCATTGTATTGCAGTATTTGTTTTACAACAATAACATGCGGGCATTGATTGGACGCTACATTTTCTATTGCATTGTAGGACTTCTGACAAATAAAACTGGCCTGATGGAGTCCATAAAGTGTGCCACGTAGCGAAAAGGTAATGATTTTTTTTTTGCAGGCCTACCTCTCTGTCATCAATAACTTTAAAAGCATGTATCATTCCTGTTATGAACTACTGTAGATCTTAATACTGAAATCCAATAATGAGGAAATCCCAAAATAACAGCTCTCTTGAGGGTGGTGTATTTCAACTCCTCCTTTTTCCCCTTGAAAGGTGGATTAAAGCCCATCCAATCCCCACGGTCAATGCAGTAGGTAGGTTGCCCCAGGTAAAGGCAGCAGAACAGTCACCGGCTGATTTAATTTTGCTAAGCTGTCTCAACGGGACACGAGGACAGGCTTGTGCCTAACGCCGTCTTCATTACACTCCCAG
Organism: Merluccius polli; assembly: GCA_030340625.1. Taxonomy (NCBI): domain Eukaryota; kingdom Metazoa; phylum Chordata; class Actinopteri; order Gadiformes; family Merlucciidae; genus Merluccius; species Merluccius polli. The sequence goes on from JAOPHQ010000649.1 coordinate 26,346, forward strand.
AGCACATTGCCGTCATTTTTACAGACAATCCATCTGCTGTTGTAAACCCTGTTTTGTCAGGAGTTGTTAGCTCCTCTGCCCACCGGGGATGTGTGCCATGGGCTATTATTAATCTTGTTTGTTTCACATTTTCTCGCTGGGAGCTATAGTAGACCCGGCGTTCTCCGCGGACATTCCCCTTTCACAGGCATAATCAATGCTGTACGTAAGTGCAGATTATCGCTGAGACCTGTGAAGGCGCGGCGGCGGCTGGGAGGTCTCTAAGTGTGACCTTGTGAATGAGACGAGAGCAGATAGCGGGAGAGGATCCGCCGGTCCCCCCGGTTGTTATTTTGTGCCGTTGTTGGTGATCTCGTCTCTTTGGTGTTCGCCGCGACTAAACAAAGCAAAACATATCGGTTCTGAGATGTATTCAGAATAACAACCCTTTGACAATAAGTGTTTGGTTTACAAATGACATGAAAAAGAATTCATGGTTAGGATAAAAGCATGAAAATATGAGAGGAATTCATAGGCGGACAACAAACAACATTTGTATTGCACTTCAACAGAGGTGCGATGTGTTAAAACATCAGCTTAAACAAAGAGACCTATTAATTCGTATGTATTTATTAATAGGCCTGGGCCTTGGTAATATGTATGCATTTATTGAACACCTACAGCTCGCATATATTTTCCCCGGGCAAAATTGCGGCAGCTAGAATAATCATGATGGGTCCAGGTGCGCAACAAATATACGGGCCCCTATCACGTTGCTTAAAACGATGACAGAAACAACAACGCTTTGGAGAATATTTGCACAATAAATCCCACATTGCATGTCACAATTTAACATGGTATTGAAAAGTTAAATAATATGCTTTATTTAGCAAATACATTTGATTTATTGTTATCTGACATGCTGACTGTTATGTAGTGGCAAAAAAACATTTTGTTGGTGAAACCATCAGTGAGATGATGGGATAATTTATCATATAGCCTACGTTAAAGAAAGATCTTCTCGTCATTTCGTAGACGTGGACCTGCGTCAACAATTCATAGGCATTGGTGGGGGGGGGGGGGGGGGGGGGGGACGGACGGTATTTAAATTACATAGGGGGCCCGCGGCTCTGCAGATCCGGGCCCGACACCCGGGCCCATGCATGTTGCCCTGGGCCCCGCTGCACCAGCTGAAGCTACGCCACTGCACTATACTGAGTGCCAGAGAGAGAGGGAGAGAGACAGAGACAGAGAGTGAAAGAGGGGAGAAAGAGAGAGAGAGACAGAGAGAGAGAGAGAGAGAGAGAGAGAGAGAGAGAGAGAGAGAGAAACATTAGCTCAGGTGCTAGGAGAGCTACAGCTATAGTGCAGCACAGAGCAGCTAGGTCGGCACCATTAGAACCAATGTAAATAAGACGCATCAGAGTCTCTCCTGGTGGAGAGTAGGAGAGATTAGCGGCATCATCAGAACTATCGATTTACGACATATGCCGAGGTCGGGTGCTTATACAATAACCTTACACCATACATATCCGACAAGACATGAAAACATCTCTACACAATCACAGACAGGCAACATACAGTACTGTAGTGTATGGAGCCGTGATGGAAATCCCCTGCCACGTATACATACCACCGTACAAAACACAGAATAACCCGAACCTGTGATGCAACAGCCAGGCTGCCCATCTCGCTCTCCTCCTCCACTCTTCAACATGTTAGGCAAAAAGGTTTTTGTTTGTTTGTCTTTTTTTTCTTCTGTCGCTGTTTTTTGTGTTTGGATTTCTTGTAATGTTTGTCGGGGTTGTTTTGTTTGTGTGGACCCCAGGAAGAGTAGCCAACGTTTCTGCCCCGGCTAATGGGGATCTTCATAAGAGAGAGAGAGAGAGAGAGAGAGAGAGAGAGAGAGAGAGAGAGAGAGCTGACAGCAGCAGATCTCCGGTATAGTCATGATGTCACCAGAGAAGGACATGGCAGCGGGAGAAGGACACGGCTCCATCTTTAATCAGCGCCAGCGAGAGAGCTGGTCCTCTCTCCACATAATTAGTCGATATGTTTCATCTCAGGTAAGTGAGATCTGATCTGGAATCAATCCCCCCCATTGATGGATCCCACGCCTTGCTGGCCTGACTCGGTTTTACTATCCGACCAATTAGTCACGTTCCTGCGGTGACAGAATTGAATCAGAGCAGAGTAGTAGAGTTGTTATCTACGTTGTATTGGGGCTTGTGCCTATGGACACTAAATCTCTGAGGAGTCTCTCTGTTTGTCTTCATTTTATCATTTTTTGCACGTTTCACTTTTGCTTGATGGGAAAAACAAAAACAACTATTCAGTCAATTGGGAGTTTTACCCTGACTACATCATCCAACGTTTAAATACAGTCAAATAAGTTAACTAATTGTATATATTCATCTACGAGCCTCAACTATATTTTGTCAAGTCTCAAGTCGAGTTGAAACTCAGCAGAAGCTCATGCAGAAGCTGCAGATCGTCTTTCTTCTCAGTTAATGAAGTTAAATGAATGTTTTTAATGATATTTTTTATTCATAAACGTAATTTTGATCCTTAATCAACAAACCAAACACCTTCTGATGCAGAACGTGCAGAACTTGATTTAATAAATGAATACAAATTGTGCGGGGGGAGATACTCTCTTCAATTAAATCGTTCTTCGTCGCGGTGCAGACAGCAATAATCTCTATCTCTAGGCCATGCACCTATGTACATCACCTCAGGCAAAGTTTTAATCAGCATTCGCAAAACAAAGAGTGCGCCGCATATTAAATGGGGAATATAGTGTCCCATAAGAAGTGTTTTCATTGTTCAGAAGTTATACTCTGTGATATACTAAAAACTCAAAGCCGTTGATCCACCTTAATCTGTGAGCCATCAGATTCTGTGACCTGCAGTGTTGGTTAGTGTCCCCATTTTGAAAAAATTGGATTCTAAAAAAAGATATGAACACATGTTTCCAGCCCGCTCATGGATATTAATTTCAAGACAGTTGGTAATTAGACTCGTGTCTATCTCTGACAGGCTGTGTGATGCGATTTTTTTTTAACTAAATGTACCATGATAAGAATAGGCAAAACATATGTCCCTTTTTTATTTCAGAAATGATAACATCAAATATTTTGTTGGTGTAGGGACAGCCAAACTACAAATGTCCCCGTTTTTCATTTCATTCGAAAAAAAGGTGGTTAGGGTAGGAATAACAGGGCAGGTCACAGCATCTGATCGCTCACAGATTACGGTGCAGCAAGATCAACCGAATTGGTTTCCCAACTCGCTCCATCATTTCTTGTAATATCCGCCTATAGTTTTGCCTGCAACAGATTATTTCACACACCTGGCCTGGGGAGATGTTTCCTTATGGATCCAGAAGAAAGCCCCTTTGATAGTGGGGAATAGTATTATTTTATATACGTTTCCATTGGTTCCTCGTCCGCAGCACTGCCTGCATGGAGTCCAGAGATTCTTGTGAATAACATCGGGGATGTCAGCTTCATGAACGCAATGGCCATCAAGAATAACCACCCACCATTCATTTGCGTGATTAAATATTACAATACCAACTGTGTGGAGCAAGCGCTATAATGATCTCCTCGGTCAATCAAGGAAGGCAGCCCATGGCTCCTATGGAGGGATAGTTGTATTTTCTTCTTCTTCCTCTTAAAGACGCTATAAAAAATGCAGCATGGGCGAGCTTTATCAGGGGCCCATTAATCATAAAACAGAGGAAAAAAAGCAACAACAACCGTGGAGATGCGTCAGATCGCTATAGCGTTACACGTCCACGTCAGTGCACTGTTAGACGGGTGTCAAAAAGGAGTGTGTGTGTGTGTGTGTCTCTCTCTCTCTCTCTCTCTCTCTCTCTCTCTCTCTCTCTCTCTCTGTCTCTCTCTCTCTGTGATGGATGGCTGGAGGCCACTTCTTGTCACCGGTGCACTTCCTCTGCTCTTTAGGTGCATTAGCTCCCCTTTCTATCTCCAGTTCCCCAAACTGGCAGCCGTCCAATATAGACCCATCCTCTCCAAGAACTTTCTCTCTCTCTCTCTCTCTCTCTCTCTCATGACTCAGATTCAAATGCACATTTTAAGTTTTGAAAGTGTTACTGGCTCCTCTGCGAATTTTCCCCCCAAAAAAACAAAAACTCGAATGGGATATGTGTCGAAAAGTGTCATTGAGCAGACAACCTCATCCACAGTGACTTCAGACAGTTCAGACGTCAGAGTTCTGACGTCATGACGTTAGAACTAAGGTATCTTGCATGCCTGCGGGCAGGCTGCGGATATCGGGGCTCGAACCCATTACCTTTCGATCTCAGGAGTCAAACACCCTTCATGCCACTGCAGTATCCTGTTAACTGCCTTTGTTTTGTAGTAGTAATATAGTGAGTCGGTACTCATTTGGCTTCATGCAGCCAGCGAGAACATTGCCATTAGTTTACGAATCCATCATCATGTATATCCGTTGAAGTATCTGGTACCTGATCCTACTGAGCAGCGTTGCTGACTCCGCTCCTGTTTCAGCGTGTAAAGTTAACCGGCTTGTCTTGGGAGAGCGTGTGTACTACATTGCATTCTTACAAGAGGCCTGGTCCCGGTGTAGCTGTGGGGCTGTGGGTGTGCTGACAGATACAAGGCGTTCGCTAGGGATCTGCAGTATAATAACGCGTAGCCCCGGCGTGCTCGCCTTCAGCCGGTGTCATGGCCGGCGCATCCGGCAAGTTGGCGCTTGCTCTGGCGCCTCGGATGTGGGCTTGGAGGTGGATCAAACTTTTGCGGCGTTAAAACATCCACGAGCCAAAAGAAGGAGGAAAGAAATATGTGATTTATTTTCTTCTTTTCTTCTCCGTCTTTGGTAAAGTGTGGGTCTTATGTGGTATTCATTTATTCAGATTTCCTTCGAGGGTAGGTTATACCTCGCACTCTTTATCACCATCTCTCTCTCTTTCTCTCTCTCTCTCTCTCTCTCACCTCCTCATCTCATTCCCACCTCTGTCTCGGTTGACATTCAATTCTGAATTCTCTCTCCTCGTTTTTTTTTGGTAATTCTCTTTCCTCTCTTCCTCGCCGCTCCTATTTGGATTACGTTTCAGGTGGCGATAATTCCAGTATGGAGAACGGCCTCTTACACCCGACTCGGCCCCCGTCGCTCATCGGGTGAGTCGTGCGTGACGGGCTGTCTCTGGGCAAACCAGGAAGTGAGTCAGCCCAGCAGCGGCCAACGGGGCTGGATAGGAAAAGACCGAACCCGCCCCCCCGTTACGGGCGGGCGGGTGGGAAATGAGGTCATCAAGAATACGAGGGACAGCTGGGGTTGGTTTTGGCACCCTATCAAGCCAGCCTGCTTGGTTTTTCTCTTTCGCTCCTACAGGCCTACTGCCACCTCTGCCACGGCCCGGCGTGGCTAGAGTGTTAATGAGAGCGCTAAGTGCACCGTCATTGGCCCTGGCGCCGGGTGAGCGGTCATTAAGCCCATTCAATACTAATCACTAACATCTTTAAAAGGATGTCTCTTTAAAAGGACGTCGGCCGCCACCGCCGGGCCGGGCCGGCTCGCTGGTTATATTATGGTCTCAAAGGTACAGTAAGGTTGTCCCCCGCCTATGCCCCCCCCCCCCCCCCCCCCCCCCCCCGGACACCTGGGAACACTAGTTTTTGTCCGGTGAGAAAACTCAGAAAATGTCCAATGGAAGTGGGAAATGATTGCCCATACAACAAAGAATAACACAAATGTTAATTGAAAATCTGTTTTCATGATGAATAAATACTTTATTTAATGGTTTGATGAAAGGTTGTGAAAAATCAACAACTACTTTCCGTGAACAGCTAATTGCTGTGCCACAGCACTACATAATTAACTATGCATTATGTTATGTTATGTTAAGGACCCACCTGTTCAGCTCAATATCTCAGTGCAACCCTGTCTCATCAAAATTACGTTCCCAGGGAACTATTCGGCATTCTCAATTACGTTTGTCTGAAAACGTATTTTGTCCGTGATTACGTTTCATTGAACGTATCGCAAATACGTTCGTTCTCAGCCTATTTTTTGCCATTTATTTACCTATAGAATTATGTCTGGTTGAAACGTATCCCAGATATGTTAAATGTCAACATATATCATATTATTGTCATTAAGGCATATTTCCCTTTCGGGGAACGTTTCATTTAACGTATTTTGTCCCTGATTACGTCTTGAATCTGAATTGAGCATATTTTTTGTTATTTATTTACCTCTTGGATAATTTACATTGAATTGAAACGTATCCTCAATAGGCTACGTTAAATATCGATAACATTTGTCCGGGGAGGGGGGGTCCGGTCCAGGTCCGACCCTGGACTGGGAGCATTCCCCCCCCCCCCCCCCCCCGGACCGGACCGGCGGGGGGAGGATGGCCGGTCCAGTGGTGGGCCGGTCCAGGACCCTGAATGCTCCCAGTCCGACCCAAATAGATGCACCTGCATTTATACATGACGGGCCGCAGCATGGGCCGCTGTATACTACAGTATAAATGTATACTCATGATCATTAACGATACAGCAGTGTTGTGTAGTGGCCATCGCTAAGAAATATGTATGCTTCTTTTCCGAGAAATATCGTAATTTCATTGGTTTGTTGCGTCAATTTACACTACAGTATCCATGAGTGTCAGCGACCGTTGCTATGGTGACGACGCCAGCTTTTATTAAAATGTTTTATATTGCCGATGGGTGGTTATCGTCAGTGGCTGGTGAAATACTGCCCTGTAGCAGTTATATTGAAATGTAAAGAAAATAATGTGTGTATAATGAAAATCGACCAGCCACAAACGGTACAGGAAACATAATTTGAAGCTTTCTGATTGGCTGAACTGGCCCAGATATGTAAGCCAACACACTGTGAACATAATTTGTACTTTTTATGTGTACCTTTTAAAGCCAGCACAGTTAGAAATGCAAGCTTTTATATTTAGGATAAGATATATTTTACTGTAAGATGGACATTATTATACGTCACGCGCAACACGTACCCTGACTACGTTGGTCCAAAGTGCCAAACGTAGAGGGGTTACAATAAAGGCCCTTAAATTGTATGACTGTTACATTTTTCTGCCTATTCTTTTACTATTATTGTCCCACACCACAATGTATGTCCCACAATGTGAACTCCAAACAATTCATGTTCATCCAATTCATGGACAAGCTGGAAACACGTCTAAAAACACTTGAAATAGAATATAGCCTATATTTATATTTTTACAACATCAATCTCCCTATAATATGAACAAAATATGATCAGGTTATACTTTCTCTCTTGAAAACGGGCAAAACGCTAACCCTAACCCGGAAAATGAATTTAAAGAACTACAAACGTTCGGAAAATGCAATACACTGAAGTGTGCGGCGCCATGTTTTTTGTAGTCCTAAAGCCCCTTATGTTACTATGGCAGAGGCCTACTTTCTTTCAAAAGCTCATATCTTGGTCAATTAAAAACAACTGTGGGTAAAAATGTAACTACACACAGACATACATTCGCATTACCATATTGTTCATCCAGGGCAATCCTGTCAGCCCTGGGGAAGGGAACACAATGGCTATAAATGGTCATATTAAGTAATATGGAAATATGTATATGAATCATTTAAGGGGTAAATGGGGTCTAAACTGCTCCAAATTGAAAAGCATGACTAAGGATAAGGTCACCATCAATATGTTGAACACATTTTGCCACTAAATATCCCTTAAAATATGTTTTAGTGATTTTATCCATCTTGGCTCTATATAGGCTGTGAGAAAGTACACATCAGTAAGTGCCTTGGCAGTGAGCAGATAAAAATGAAACTTTGTCGTAGGATGACAATGAAGACACCATTGGAAAGGTCTTGATCTGCAGAATACAGATCTGCCACTGTGAACATTCTGGGTGGTTCCTGCTCCCCATGAATGCCCTTTGAACCTTGAACCTAAGGCTCTTTTAAAGGCTTACAGAAAAGCAACACAATGTGATACAAACATGGGGAAAACATTTTTGGAAAGCTCTTGACTTCTTCTATCATGTCCTTTGTGGCCTTTGCCAAACCATTAGGGGGCGCTACTGGGTAAGGTCAAAACCAGATTTCACCCAATTAACAATAGTAAAAATGAAATCTGACTAAATAAATGTGCTCCCCGGTCCCTAAAACATATAATACACTTGCGAAGTTCCTTGACACATTTTCACATAATAGGGAAAACGTAAACTAAACATTTTAGAACTAGCCTACAAAAAAAATGGCGGAAAAAACATGGCGCCGCACACTTGAGTGTATTGCATTTTCCGAACGTTTGTAGTTTTTTAAATTCATTTCCGGGTTAGGGTTAGGGTTAGCGTTTTGCCCGTTTTCAAGAGAGAAAGTATAACCTGATCATATTTTGTTCATATAATAGGGAGATTGATGTTGTAAAAATATAAATATAGGCTACATTCTATTTCAAGTGTTTTAGACGTGTTTCCAGCTGCTTTGTTTGTCCATGAATTGGATAAACATGAATTGTTTGGAGTTCACCTTGTGGGACATACATTGTGGTGTGGGACAATAATAGTTTTATTTTTATTTTTTTTATTGTCAACAATATTATGACATTATAACATAAACAGTAGTACAGTAAGGACAGTACTTCCGGCTGATAGGTCCTCCCAGGTGGTCACGGCGTCTGTCAGCTGTAGCCCCTAGCAACCTGACGTCATTGAAACATGGTGCAGGAATCAGAGAGAGAAAACATAGAGTAACTAACCAATAGGACAAACATCCGATCGTAACTCGTCACTTTGTCAACATTAGTTTCTCCCGCTGCCACGGAATAATGTGTTGATCAGCAAATCAACCTCAGACGTGTAGTGGGCGAGGGTTTGATCCGTCAGACGGAGTGACGTCACAAGGGAGTCCTGTGGAATCTGAAAAAGTCACGTGAATCTTGAAAGTCACGTGACTTGGACGCAAAACCATGGGAAAAGAATAGGCAGAAAAATGTAACAGTCATACAATTTAAGGGCCTTTATTGTAACCCCTCTACGTTTGGCACTTTGGATCAACGTCAGGATACGTGTTGCGCGTGACGTATAATAATGTCCATCTTACAGTAAAATATATCTTATCCTAAATATAAAAGCTTACATTTCTAACTGTGCAATGCTCCCAGTCCAGGGACTGGACCGGACCCCCCCCCCCCCCGCCCCCGACAAATGTGTTATCGATATTTAACGTAGCCTATTGAGGATACGTTTCAATTCAATGTAAATTATCCAAGAGGTAAATAAATAACAAAACATATGCTCAATTCAGATTCAAGACGTAATCAGGGACAAAACACGTTAAATGAAACGTTCCCCCGAAAGGGAAATATGCCTTAATGACAATAATATGATATATGTTGACATTTAACATATCTGGGATACGTTTCAACCAAACATAATCCTATAGGTAAATAAATGGCAAAAAAATAGGCTGAGAACGAACGTATTTGCGATACGTTCAATGAAACGTAATCACGGACAAAATACGTTTTCAGACAAACGTAATTGAGAATGCCGAATAGTTCCCTGGGAACGTAATTTTGATGAGACAGGGTTGCTCAGTGTCAATCCTCTTTCCTTTCTTCCTTCATTTCTTCCTTCCTTTGATCATTCCTTCATTTAGCATACAGTGGAATATATAATGTTGCTAAATAATATACATTATATTAGGAAATAACTCATTATGCATATTAGAACCATATTAACATCCATGCATATAGTCGTCTCATTTTTCATTGCTCTTGACTAAACCAGCTTCCCACATCTATGATAACGAAGGGGCTGTTACTTCAGGTAAATGCATGTATATGACTTTCTTCAATGGCAGAGATGTGCATGTTGAAAAACACTGATTGAGATGGCTTCTTTGCAGTCTCTGTGAAACATGGTAAATTTAAGCGTAATCACAATTCAAAGAGAATGAATGTAGGCCTACAGCAAAGGAAGAAAAGTGCACCTTTCTCTCCAACCTCAAATGAGTCCCAGAGTGTATTTGCGAGTGCAACCACCATTTCCTGCATCAGTACTGGCGTGCAATAGTGGCTCAAACGGATTGCAGGCTGTGTTCAATTTGGCTCACTTGTTCTCTCATTTCCTATTCCCTATAGTGAAAAGATATAGTACACTATTTGGGAATAAGTAAAGGGCGAATCCCAACGCTAGTTATGCACAGGGCCGCCGCTCCCCATACGCAGTGTACGCAGAGCGCGTAGGGCCTCAAGTACCTGGCGGGGGCCCCCAAAATTATGGTTGAAAAAAAAGTCATAAATTATTACATTTTTATATTGCAAAAAATATATAAATGAGTTATTAACATGCCCACCGTTGTTGTTTATCAATTGTGTACCCTCAATTCGGGAAAATTAGATGTTTTTACGTAATATATAAAATAGTTCTCCCCCGCTTCCCTGAAGTGGTACAGCCTTCAAAGTTCTCGTCTTTTCGCATTGGAGTTCGCTCTGTAGCCTTTGCCTGAAGTGGTCATATTTAGCCTGCTTTATTAGCCTGCTTTATTAATCTGAATGTTGAGGCTGGGGCATAATGGCAAGTAAGAGACCACATGAATCTGGCGTTGTAAAACGAAAGAAGAGGAAACAGAGAGATGACGCATCCCTTTCTGGTAAGTCCGTGTTTTATAGTTCTAATTTCAGTGATGTTGCTCATAGCTAACGTCAGCAGCCTAGGCAAGGTTACCTCGCCACTAGATTTTTGATGTGGTTGCCAACACTCTTTCGCGACCTGTCGTCGCGTGAAATTGTGACGTCAAAATGACGTAGATCTCGCCGGCGCGCCAGGATTTTCGCCTGGTCGCGCCGTGTCGCGCACCACTCTTTTTTTTCAGTTGAGCGCGACAAAGCGGAAACAGGAAAATTGACGAGTTGGAAGGCACATTTTAATGCGCCTTATTGCTAAGGCTTCTTTCTTTATATTTTATTAGATATGTATTATATATTATATTATACTTATTCATGTGCATAATTATTTTTTGTTCATCTTTGGAGCGGACAGTTTTTATTTTATTATTGTAATGCTGTTGTTGATATATGACTTATATACATTTTCATAGTTCTATGTTTATTTAATGTCAATTTTAAATATTTAATAAATAGTAACGGTTCAAAGGTTTGAGTGGAATTCTGAAGGGTTTTTGTGTGTGTGGGGGGGGGGGGGGGGGGGGGGGGGGGGGGCTCCCTGACCATTTCTGCTTAGGGCCCCCAAAAGCAGCAGGTCTGGTTATGCACGGGAAATCCAACGGCGTGACGTGGATTTATTTGCATGAACAAGCCAAGACAAGTGTTAGGATGGATGGATAAATGGATGGGCCGATGCTGACAAAAATGCAGGTGAGATATGCTTAATTACCACCAAAATCGGGGCATAAAATGGCAGGTCACCATAATCAGTTGAACACTTAATTCACGGTGCATTATGGGTATTAAGTAAGCGCACCATATAGGGAGCCAGATTTGTACACTCGCATTTCGGACAACGCGGCGACACCCTAAATAGTGCTGCTACACGCGGGGCACAACCACCTGGAACACAGCCCCACTGATGAGAAGCTTCCAGGAAAAAAAGGCATGGATGTTCCTTGTGAAGCCAGGGTATTCGCAACACACACACCCCACGCACACACACGCGAAAAGAGCAGACTGCCAACCTATCTCATCGAGTCATTTCATGCAAAGCGATCAGATACAAATGGATTCCATTTTACTCGAGCAGAACATCTCAACTCTGTCTCCCTCTCTCTGATTAGCCCCGTTGCTGCTGCTCATTCGGATGCCCCTGTTTGTCTCTTTAATTGAGACGCGCTATGCCAGCTTGTTTTCTCAGTGATTAGACTGTGGCGAGGAGCGTGACCTGTCCTAATGGATCCCTTTAGTGTAGGCCTACAAAGCAGTGTGGAGGCTTTAAACAGAGGAGTGAGAGAGAGAGGGAGGGAGAGGGTGAGAAAGGGTGGGGGAGAGAGAAGGGGGGTGGGGCAGGGGGGGCATCATTTACCAAGGTTATTGTATATAACAACCATATATATATATATATATATATATATATATATATATATATATATATGATTTTTTTTCATACAAACGTTATATATGGTAGGTTTAATGATGTAGAACGGGATATTTCACTCCAGCCAAATGTCTGTGCTGCAGGTACAGCTGCTTGTGAATATTGAGCATCATCATAAATAAGCATGTATGAATGTATTCTGAATAATATTACTGCGGAGAACTACCATGATGAAACGATGTGTTCTGCTATTACAAATACGTTTTACGATTCTCAAGCAATTCTGTACGAGACAAGGGAAGCAGTCATAAGTACGCATTTACACTAATTGTCCATTCATTCAAGTGCCATTAGTTTTATTGCACCGTACCCCCAAACTTAAAACGATTACATAAAACCATCCCAGCTGCACTTCTGTCATCTCCTTCCTTGCTAATCCTACTATCTTAGCACATTTCATTGTTCAACTCGCCGGAGAAATTCTGACATAAGATGAATGGAGTTAAAAACAGAGAGGATTATGGGTACCACTAATTCTCTGTTCTCCTGATTTCTCCTGTGTGGCTTAATTGTGCTTGTGTATAACCACACACTCTTCCTCCGAGTGTCTCTCCATCTGCTGCAGTAAGGAAGGTCAAACACAAGCTGTTTCTAGCTCAGCACATCTCAGTCACACACCTGGTACTCAGAAAAGGAATTTGCCTCTTATTGGCAGCTTGAACAATTATATAAATTAGCCTCTTTTTTTCCCCTGCTGACTGTAATGGCGCTATATAAACTTTACTTTAAAGAAAACTGCCGTACAGCGCGATGCTGTCCTTTATGAAGAACGATCCTCATTTCAAATGTATAATTGTAGTTACAAACTGGACCGAATATATGTATGCGTCTTTTTCATTGCTTCATTGTTTGTGGTTAGGGTCAGGGTTAGTGCGTCTGTCTGTCTGTCTGTCGTGTATCTAGCTGTGTATCTCTGTCGTGTGTCTGTTAACCTCTATCTCACTTTTGTTTACTGAGATTTACATGAACCAACAGCAGAACAAGAAAGGAGAACATCGTACAGAGCCAGAATCAAAGAACCCCAGAGAGGATTACACTTGCAGACGTGTGTTGATTGCCATCAACTGGCTGATCTGGGCAGAATACAGGATGTGAAGTGGGGACTACACAAAAAGCGTCTCAGAAGAGAAAAGTACATACAGGCAGTTTGTCTTTATTTTTTTATTCATTTCATATGCATTTCCTTCATTATTTTCCAACATGAAACTAGGGGACGGGTGTACTTTGATGGATCCTACACGATTTACCTCATGTTTTTTTTATTTCTGGTAACTGCAGATCCTGACTGTAAAATTGCCTCCATACAGTCTAGCCTCGAACACGGTTTATCTTAAATATTTATTAGAGTATATCAGAACAGGTCCTATATTGGAACTATGTTTAATTTACTGTCCACCCATACCCCATAATCACAGCATTTGTTACTGTAATGTATTTTCCTTTTTTATCCGACAGTGTAAAATAACATTTTACGCTTGTTGTTATTGATGTTAGTAGTAAATATTGTTTTCATTGATTTTACTCAAATTTAACAAATTAAAGCAGTTAACCAAGCTTGTGTTCCCGCTCAAATTTAAAATTTAATTCAAATTTAAATGATGCATTTTGAAATGCAAACAGCAAGCATGGCACAAACATACTAGTTTAATTTCACTTCTTCTTGCCATATTCCCGCGGCAGGGCCTGAATTAGCATCACATTGACATCCACTGGGTTATGGAAGCAGCACACCGAACAGGAACAGGAACAGGAAGTCACACAGCAGTCAGCGCATCACGGTGCATTAAAGAGTCAGTCACCTGCGAACAAACAAAACGGGCTCCCAAGTAAACAGCGAAGCAGCCTGCAGAGGAAGAGGAGGTGTAACAACGAGCGGAGGCAGAGGATATGGGGAGAGGTGATGTGAAGGAGAGAGAGAGAGAGAGAGATGAAGAGATGAAGAGATGAAGAGAGTGGGATGTAGAAGAAGGATCTGAAATTCAAGTCAGTAGTGATGGTGCTCTTACCCTGAGCTTGGCTGGACAGTAAGTTAATGTAAGCAGATTCACAATATGGGCGATATGTGTAATGTGTGGGGTGTCCATCTTTGAATTCTATGTCAGCATTTCTGTATTTCTCGTTTCTGATGACGCTCTCCAAACGGAGATCCATGTGGATTCAATCCAAATAGAAAGGAAGTCATCTGAAGTCCTCCTGTACTCCTGACACATGGTCGTGAATCTCACTAGAATAATCCTGTTCATTTTTACATTTTAAGCTGTTTGAAAACTGGTAGGTGTAGCTTTGATGTGTGCCTTGAAGAAAGTCAATTAATATTTTTCCTATTTTCTTGACAAGGGAACACATGGGACTTCATCAACACCAATCAATCAATTGTAGGATATAATCTTGCAACAACAACTACAGCAACACCCAAAGCCGTCTCAAAGAAACGCAGCAAAGAATATTCCAAGAAGATAAAATAATGTGAAATTCAACAATCCAAGTCTTTCACAATTGATGATGTTGAGAAGAAAAAATATCATCCATATTGCAGCAAGTGTGTGCAAAGTGTGCAAACTACTCTAAGGCTCTCTGGCATACTGAAGGACGGAGGCACTTTATTAGTTATCTATTTATTTATTTATTTATTTTCCACTAGTGTTTGTAGCCACATTTGCCATGTCCTCCTGAATAAGTGTAATTACAAGCTTAGCAACGCCATGCCAAGAGTACATGATTTTTGGCAACAGCCGTGCTTTTCCTTTCCAACGCCGTTCACCTAGTAGTTCTACAGCCCAACAACAGCACTCTGACTTAGCAACGCACGAAGGACCAACGCCGTAGAGCGTCACGCGCCCTCAGCTTGGCTGTTTATTTATTTCTTCGAGTTGGGTGGAATTGCATGGCGCTCCCTTACAATGCATGAATACATCTACGCCGATGAAACCGGCTTTAATCTTCGAAAATACAAAAATCAGATGGCGTGTGGGACTGAATGAAGCGGTCAGCCCCTGTCAATGTCCCTGATCAATCAACAGAGGAAGCCTCGCCATCTGCTATCTCGGTGAATGGGCGAGGGGCCCCCACTGTGTTGGCACGGGGCACCGAAACACACCAAGGCCGCTCGCTGCTTTTTAAATCTCCCTCAATGGCGCCCTCCACGGAAGGAACATGGCACGGGACGACGAGAGCAGATGTGCTGTGCTTTCACACAGCGTCGCATTCAAGCATTCATCACAAGCAGGTGAACCATTTGAAAGCTGCAGGCGGATTACGGGTTTGTTTCCGCATGCGCAATGTTAATGAACACAGCTGAGGTGTTTGGGGCCCTAGAGATGGAAGGTATGGCCACAGCAGCCCATCTGATTGACTGACTCGCATCTTTTCAGGCCATGGGAGAGGACAATAGGGCCGGGGACATGAGCCGATGGAGCATCAGATGGATAGATGGAGAAGGAACTTGTTTTCTCTCTATATGCACCGCCCTGTGTCGTCATACTGTGTCAAAACAAAATCAAATCAACAAAAAAAGTGAGGCCAAACGTGACCCTTGAATATGTTCGTAGACGAAAAACAACGTCACCTTTCAGGTATCTTTCTTCTAGGGACCTAAATTGTGTTTTAATATTAAGGACAGTTTTCCGTCATGAAAAAACCTCCAGAATCTTTTCACTTTTGTCATTATTCAAAGACAAGATAGTGCAGCTATATCCCCAAGTGGCCTTGCCTAAAATGACGAAATTCCAGGCCTGACACTGACATAACAATGTTAATTTGTTGCATTGATGAAAAAATGGTTGTAACAGAAGAAATTATCATTTAAAAATAATAATCATATATATTTAAGAATACATCAAATTATAAATATACAAATTGTCTTGTCTCAATACTTTTTAGCTACATATGTCACACAAAAAGTTAATGAAAAAAATGCAAATGCTGCATGGCTGTTAGCAGTGAGAACATTATCCAAAGAATACAAACCATTCAGGGTCATCCAGACTTGATGGAGGTCAAGCTGTTTCTAAAGGGTCTGCTGAAACATTTTGGATAAAGTATCTTCGGGAATGCTGAGGCAGCGCTTTCATTGGCTGCTAGTGCAAAAGCTATGATGATTGAGTGGAAACTGCCCACTCAGTTGAGCCGAGTGTCATTGTATTGGTTGTTTCGCGTTTGGTGTGAACACGGCATAAGAATGATCCCTTCAAGAAGTTGACCAGTTTCATGTTATTCTGCCTGGCCATAGGCCCAAATACAGCAGATACGAGCCAATGACTCGCAGGGATAGAATCCCTGCAGGGGGGAGGGGGATGGAGAGAGAGAGAGAGAGAGAGAGAGAGAGAGAGAGAGAGAGAGAGAGATGTAATCCTGACCTATTGGATTAGATGCTGTTCCTGCCCTTACACAGCTGAAGCCACTTGAGCTAATGACAGCTTCTCTTTTAAAGGCCAGCATGAGAGAATCATGGAGTCGGTCAGACCTGGAGACAGAGTAAACACACGCAGGCACGCACACACACACACACACACACACACACACACACACACACACACACACACACATACAATGTACATCATTACCCGCAAAATAACTTTCCTACACCAACACTACAAAGACCGTTCTTATGGTCCCCTGAGAATCCAGATGCGCAGCCTTTCCAAGCTGGCAAGCCTAACCAACATCCCTGTCTAGGTTAACCCTATGGGGATGTGTTAGCGATTGTTAATTAATATTTAATATTTAATGAGTTACTTAGCGCTATTTAAGAGAACATAAGATCATCACAATCCATCACATCATAGCTGGGTGCATGGATGTTGGAAAAAAGTGTTGCATCAAGGGTGCATACTAAAAAAACATTTCCTTAAAGAGCATCTTTATCATAAATGTTTCAATGGGAACAAAAAAAAATCACATTGCTATTCCAACAAACCACAAAGAATATTATTCCTTTAAAGGCTTCTGTTCTGAACTTTCTGGTCTTGTTTTCACTTACTAGCTCAAAAAAAGATACAGCTGCCTTTACCTTTCATAATAGGCCAAATTTGGCAAGAAACTTTTCAATGTATTGGAATTAATTATAAAAAGTAAGCATTACTTCATTACTCACCCGCCCAATTTATGGCTTAGAGCTCTTCAAATGTCATAATAAAAGCCTTCAGCTTCTGCTCATTGCTCATATAGCTCTTCTGTTTCAGTGAAATAATATTATACAGATGGCACAGAAGATGTCTTATTTTGGTAAATTTGGTAATTAGTAGAACATGAACTAATAAACACTATGTTAAGCATTTATATATACTGTATATACATGATTTATTTTGTATTAATATGGCCATTTTAAGGTGATTGATAACTGCATTGTCATACTAAAGTAAGTTGACGACTTGTTTACCATACCTAAATGAAGTATTTCAGTAGTTACAAACCAGTGGTAAAGAAGCATTTAGAAAGCGTTAGTAGTTAATTGTTAATAAATGCTTAGGGGATGTGTTAACAACTATTTTATAAACACTTACTAATGAGGCAACTGATGGTTAATAAAGCTAGTTGTAAAGCACTAATCGTTAGTTAACACTTGCGTGACCTAATCTAAAGTGAGAACTAGCTATGCCTTATTAAACATGTATAAGTTATCCATAAAGGTTGGCCATGCCAGAAGCTACCATTGCAGAACCTCACATCCTCAAGAGGAAACAGACACAACACAAGGTGGTACAGAAAATACAAGATTTTTTGTACAAAAAACACCCATTACTCGGTAGTTTCATAAAACAGATTCTGGTTAAAAATGAAGATTAGATCAAGTCTTAACTAGCATTAGTTGCATCATTAGTAAGTGTTTACAAGTCGTCAATAAGGTATGACAATGCAGTTATGAACACCTTAAATGCCCTATTAATACAAAATAAATACATTTATAACAGTATATATAAATGCTTAACATAGAGTTAGTTAGTGGGTTAGTAATGATTTAATAATGTATTGTTCATGTTTTACTAATGATGAATTCACTATTAACTAATAAGTTGTAAATGCTCCAAAGTGTTTAGTTATTATAAAGTGTTTTTTTTGCTAATTTCAAAAGGAATCTGTAATAAACCATTTTTATATACTTAGTGTGACAATGTCAAATTAAATCCTGTAACTCAAATTTAGTCAAGAACTGTCCTCAAATCTATTCCTGTGTATTTCCACACCTCGTGTTGTCAACTCCTGACATTACAGTAATATTGTAAGGGATTTACATACAGGGATGCATCAGTTGAGTGAGCGTCTAATAGACACAGCACCTCTGTCATTCACAAGTCACATATTAAGACACATATTTTCTAAATGACATCTTAAAATTGAGATCCATTTTAATGAGTCATTTGGCACCATGTTAAACATTGTGAGGATAGCTCTATTATTGCATCTGTAATATGTTTGTTTTTTTGTATGAGTTGTATTGAGAAGAGGTTTTTCCCTGCTCATTTCCACAATAATAGGCCTGGTAGTGTTGAGATGTTCCTACTTTGATTTGAATAGGCTAATGCTCTGTGGCGATGCTGAGTGTGTCAAACAAACACAGAGACATCATCCTTATCAGTGTATGTATTCTGAATTTCATCACTCACTGCAGGCAACACATTATTTTAACTTCATATCTAAAAATATCTGCAAAACAATGTGGGTATCTGACAGGTCTGTAATCTAAATGCCTGGTTGTTCTTGGAGTCTTACGTCTCAAAAATATATCCATTTATCAGTTATTGATTTATTTTTCAAAATGATGTACACTTAGGCCTACAGAGTTGAACTATCTGCTTAATGAAACCCACATTTTAAAAAGCTACTTAATTATATTTGGAATCTTTATTCTCGCCTAAATACATGTTTGCTTTATTCAAACACAGTTGGATGGATCAAACCCCGAGACCACATCTTTCAGAAGCTTCTAGCGCAGACTGATTCATTTTTCATAATCATGTTTAATTTTCCAGAGGGACAGATATTTTTAGAAGTTAATGGAATACGTTCCTTATCATCATGCCAATCCTTCAGCTCTGATTTGAGATAAAGCAACTGGAAGTAACATTAATACCACAACATGTTCTGAAAGATTTATCTCAACCCGCTAATGAGCCTGGAAACACTCTCTGTTTGCATAATGAAATGCAGAGAGAATATAATACATTATTAGCATACCAAGAAGAAGAAACAACAACACTGGTATTCTGGAGAAGATTGTACAACAGGCAGAATGGAGCAAAAATTAGAAAGATTATTAAGGATTTATCCAGGAAAAAAGCAGAATGTCTTCCGCCCTAATCCATATTTCATGTATTGTTCTACTGAAATGATGCTGAGAAATGCTGCACGCACGACAAACACGACGCGCTTCCCCGTGTGGGTTTATAAACTTGAGGCCAAGATAGCAGACGACTCCTACATCATCCCTTCTTTAGCATGAGGAGCATGAAGAAATAAAAAAAGATCCTTAAATATTCATCTCTAATTACGGTGTAGGCATGTGTGTTCACCAGATGGATTCCAGCACAAAGCCAGCACTTTGGAGGCTATAGGGATTAAATGCTGAACTCTTTGGCTGTTATTCTGGCTGGGAAACATTGGTTTCCAGCAATGACATAAATCATGTTGAAATACTAATTTCTGATTTATTTAACTTACCAAGAAAATGGTTTGCAATTGCAACAACGGTGTTCATGTCAGTGAAGTCTCGGTGTTGTGGGATACAGGGGCAGGTTGTTTCCCCTCAGCAACATGTGTAACCATCCTGCTCCCAGCCCCGCTCATTACCTGTTTTTTCTTCATGTCTTTAGTGAAATGTTTGTCACCAGTGTTAATTAGTCATTCTGTTCACCCGTGTTTCATCCTTAGTTTCTGCCCCAGTTTGTCGGTTCCTGATGTTGGTTTGTTTCTGCCTGGTTTGTTTCCTTGACTAACACTTTCTTTTTGCACCTCCCCTGAGTCTTCCCCATCTCTGCATTTGGGTTCACCTTCCTGCGCCAGCCGTGACATTATGCTTCTCGTATTGACTTTGCACCACTCAGTATACAGGATTTATTGAAGAGCAACAGTCAAAACAAATCAATCAGCGAAACTAAAGAGAACAACAACAAAAAACCTAGCATGGCTGTCATCATGTCTGTCTTTACTTTGGCTAGAGGCTAAATTGTTTCTGTGTTATCGTTTATTCATATCAGAGGAAAGGCACAAATTAGCATTTAGAATAACGTGTGCAGGGTTTCATATTTTTTGCCTTATCAGCCACATTTGACAGGCAGGATTAGAATCATCGTTGCAATGACTGTGTATTAGATAAAGTGAAATGAGGGAGAAACAATTAGATCCCACAAAGTCATTACCCCAATTATTGCCACACATAAGTGTCATTTGCCGAAGCACCAGAATTCATGTCGGCAATTGCATGGTTTACTGGCCCTGAAAGCAAAACAAAAAATCACAATCTAACAATTGTCAGGCAAGTTGTGAATTCAATTAAAGCAGAAACGTGTCTTTCACAGGGTCCCTTCAAAAGCATCAGTGGAAACATTCCCTTTCATTTAACATAAAGCTTCGAACGCTAGTGAAAATACATTTGATCTGCCCTTAAATCCACTGCTATGCTTTTAGTGTGTCCATCATTTTTTATAGCAGAGATGTGCAGATACAACAACTGTAATGTCATTGTCCTCATATAACCATTCGTAGAAACTGCTTAACTATTTCCATCATTTTTTTTTTTAAGGATTGATCACAAATAGGTTCCCTGTGAAACCCTCGAAGCAACGCATGACCCAATTAGCTAAAGGATTCAACATGTGACTCAAATGGTACTAAAAATAATGTTTTAAAACATGTCATTGTTCAATATGTCTGTCTAAAGGCTATAGAAATTGTAAAAACATCCAATCAGTTTGTATGAAGACTAATATCTCCACGTAATTATCTGATAATTTGTAGATATACCAACTGAGGCCGGTGTTCAACCTGCAAGTGTTATTTTTAAAAATAACAGAAGGTGTTCAAACTGCAAGTGTTTTTTTTAAATAAAAACAACCGAAGGTTTTCGCAAAAAATTAAGGACAAAATATGTGGCTATGTTTTCATATTTTATTGCAGAAAACACAAAAGCTAAAAAGAGAATATGAAGAACAAAAAAATCATGTGAAAGCTTGCGTGCCTGGAGGAAGATAATACTGAAACACATGATGAGCTGGACGGGGGGGGTGATGAGATGTTGATTGAGTTATTGCAGAAAATCTGAGTCTCTTTTTCACATATCAGACATATTTGATTTCACAAATATTTGGTTGTTTTACCATGAATAAAACCCCAATTTAAATATAATAGGTGACTTAAAAGGGTTCACTATTGTATTTGTTCAGTCCTAGTACTAAAGTCTGTAGTGTAGGATTATTGTGTTATGCACGCAAGTAATAACCACATATAAACAATAGAAACACAATAGAAACTGTACATATGTTAAATTAAAGTTAAACTATAGATGCATAACTGCAACCGCATTTCTCTCTAGTCCCAGGTAACGTGAATAGCTAAACACAATACACCCCCCCCCCCCCCCATAATGCACCTTGGCAATCTGTTTATGTAAATGACGCCTATTAGATTACACCACATTGTATCTCTTCATAGCATAACACAAGCATAGTCATGGATAATTACTCCTACGTATATTTTCCTTCAACAAATCCTTTCATCTTTCCGGAAAGAACATTAAAACAAACTCCCTACTTCCTTCAATGGTTGTACGGAGGGATAGTTATGTGTATCTGAACACAAAAAGCAATGCCTTGAAAAAAGAAAGGAAGTTGAATAAGCAAGAACAACCACTTCTCCAGGAAGAAGCTCTTAGGGTCCTGTTGTCTGAAGGCCTTGTGAAGTGTTTACTACACTTGTACAGACTTTAGAGAACATCCCTGAATGTGTTATCTGTATGGTATCATTTGTTTTAACATGTAATGGAGTCCTTTATGTAATTAATAAAAAACAACATTATGATTAATATACCCCCCCTGTTGATGTCGTCACAAGACGTTCAATCGCGACCTCCGGTAACAAACAGGGCCATGATTAACGATCTTTGGCGGCAAAATATTCAACGATTCAGATGCAAATACATTTTATGGCTGTAACAGTAGGTTGTAACTCAATGCAAGGGCAAATAATTATACTTGCAAAACTTTGGCCATACCGGGGGGAATGACATGGAGAAGCAGTCTTTCTGCCAGTTGGGAAACAACAGGGTAATGAAACATGCAAGAGGACCCGGCCCATCAATCTGAACCCGTGGCGCTGCACCTCTGTCCCTCCGTCCCAGTGTGTCCGGATTTCACTTGTATAACGTCGGCAGCACAGAGCGCTTTTAAACCTTATGGTTGGGGACTGCTACAGCCCTGCCTCTTATTTCATACGAACCGGCGGCTCTCAGGTCAAATTCACAAATTTGAATCTAAAAAAAAAAAAAAAACGCCAGCCCAGCAGCTTTTCAACGCGTTATGAATTCATTATCCTTTCAATAACCAGGTTCAGAGCGTCACTGTAAACAAGATCTTCAATTTTATTTTGTGGTTCAGTCAATTGTGTGATTTGTATATGATTATTCCATAAAATGCTGGGCTGTATATGATGTATTTTATAATGCTGATGTTAGGTTATGTCAGATGGCATTCCCAAGCCTCTTCCCATTCTCAGCATCTGGCATAAAGGGTCAACCCAGTCCCAGTCCCAGTGGTGGGGTTTACAACAGTCCTGCTTATTAATCTACAAACCAGTTGGGAGTCATGACTTGTATATGTATTTTTGGACCAAAGCAATGTATTTAATCAACTTATGGCACGTGTGTGTCATGTGTGCGCGTGCGTGCGACTAAATAAAAGTGGGCCTTGAAATGAAAACTACAAAATAATTGGATGCCAGCCAGCGTACTGAGGCCTGTTTATGGGATGGTTTTTGATATGCAGACACATAACTAAGACCAGCTTCAGATGTAAATGCTAGCAACAGCTCAAGCGTCGGCTCAACTCTTTTCCGTAATTGTATGTGCGTGAATGAGCAGTTAGCTGAATGAACTCTGGGCTTTAAACCAAACAACTTTCAAGCATCCAGTTAAGATAAAAGCAATTCTAATTTACTTTTAAAGCTCAAAGAGCTACAGATCTCCAATTGTTGTTGGAGCAACTGCTAAAAGTTAGGCGGTTCAGTGGTGTGCGCCAAAGTTATTCTAATTACTGGGCTGTTGCTGCGGTGATATCGTGATATTGTCCCCCTGGAGGGCAAAGATAACCCTTTGAATTAAACTGTAGCTATTAGAGATCAGAGTTCATATATTAGAGGGTCATATATTAGACACAGTGGGGTGGTGGTGGAGGTAAGATGGTAGTCTTATACCATCAACATCAACAATGCAGCCATGATGAAGACCTTCCAGGCCAGATGGTCGGCTGCTGGCTGGCCTTTTAATCTTGGCTAACCTCACAACAATGGTATCGTTTAGCTGCTGACTTCACTTACAACAAGGATATCTGTGTCTAGTTGTGGCTAAGTTTACTTATAACAATGATATAATTTAGGTTTTGAACATGCCCATTTTCTTTGAAGGTTAGTGAGTGATACACTGCATTTGTGTGACCTTTGCTTAAAACTGAGCAAAGTGAAGTGGTTTCTACACGTTGTACAGCTCCTGAACCACTCACCACTTCAGCATGAAGGAAATTAGCTGTAAAGGTGAAAACCATAAAGGAGCCGATCAAACCCATCAGCTCTGGAGGCCTGGCTGTGCCGGCACCGCCTTTAATAGCGTGTCAAACAGTAAGTCAGTGTCCAAAAAAGCTGTCATCATCATCATCATCATCATCATCATCATCATCATCATCATCATCATCATCTGTCAATTTCTCTCCTCGCTCCTTTACATGAATTGTTGATTTTTTAGATATTGAATATAAACATATCAAATATATTGATATTATTATTAACAGAGCGAAAAGTAGCACACGTATTTCGTTGTTGTTTTACAAACAGCCTGCAATAGACATGGCCATGGCGCGGGTTCGAAGCCAGGCAAGGCACTAGTGGAATTGGGGAAAAGCCACCTGTTTGGCACATCTATCACCTACAGCATCAATCATTCACCAAACACAAACATCCATAACAGTTGTTGAGGTGTAGGAGCCGAGGCGTGATAGTAAAGAGGGAGTATGTTCCCGGTACTAACGCTAGTGTCAGGACGGGAATAAAAAACGAGAAACACATTCGCCATCAGCTCCGCTCTGAATGAATCATCAGGAAAATCAACCATCACGGTTTTTATTTGTCGTTTTGAAGGGGTTTTTTTTAGTCAAGTGCGATAGTAACGATGCAGGATGTTCTGCATACTAATGATAATGTCAGGGTTGAAAAACAAAAAATATTTGCGCAGTTATTATGGAAATAATATACCACTCGCCAAAACTAAGAGATGGCTTACTACAGCACCACACAAGAAAGTGAATTCAGGATGACCTCAATCCAAGGTCAGTAAAACCAGACCATACGATTCTTGTGTACTGCTGGCAGCACATGAATAATAATAATCATTAAAATAATTCATGAGAGTATCAACATTACCACTGCAGCCAGAACGTACATCATAACATCGGGACAAAGCAAGCGTTTTTCACATCAACAATGTACAGCAAATGGTCCTTCCTCCTCCACTCGCGCGCGTTGTCTGAAAGGCCGAAATAACGGAGGCAACTACACCGTCCATCCGTCCGTCCATCCATCATACCTGCTTAGTCCTTGCTAGGGTCACTGCGGCTGGAGCTTAGCCTAGCTTAGCGTGACCAGAGGGGCAGGCAGACACCCATCATTCATACCCTACTGCCGATCACCTATAGGTCTCCCCTCCATGCACAGAGGTTGGAGGAGAAAACTAGAGCACCCGGTGTCACCCCCAATCCAGACATGACAGATACAGGACCCCACTATATATACAGTATATATATATATATATATATATATATATATATATATATATATATATATATATATACCTCGACAAACAAACAGGCCTAAAAATAAACACAGCAAGATGCAACAAGTTGCATGAAGGACAAACAACAACAGACCAGGTAGAGGTGTTGCCATGACACTTCTGCCTATAGTATCCCTGAGACACACCCCTAGTCTCTCTCTCTCTCTCTCTCTCTCTCTCTCTCTCTCTCTCTCTCTCTCTCTCTCTCTCTTCTCTCTCTCTCTCTCTCTCTCTTCAGCTGTCTGACAACAAAGCTTTTGTTGTCCATGACAAGCTCTTCACAGAAACACAGAGGAAGAGAACACATTTAACTGCCATTTCTCCTCTGATTACACCCTGCTTGTACCCTGATGATTACAATACATACATGCAATTAGGCCTACTCCTCATATGACACCCATCTTTTTTCTTCCCCCACGAAAAAAAACGCCAGTGAAATGATTGTCAATGTGTGTAATGTATAGCACGAATGGGAGTAACGGATTGATATGAAGAAAATTATAAACGCATTGGATGCTGAATGGCTGTGTAATTGTGCAAGACGGGGAAAGTTGTTATGATACAGTTGTATGAGTCCTATTCGTATAGCTGGGCTGGAGTAATTGCCACTTTTGTGAATGAAACAATATCGACCCATATTCTAATTCAAATTGGTGGAGGGCGGGGGGGGCTGAGTTCATTTTTTTAAACATATAATCGTAATTGTAATGAAAATCTATCAGCGTCTGAATCCCGCTTTGAAACCTCCGCTAACTGCTGAAATGATGTTAGCATGAATAATTGCAGAGGCATAATTTGACAGAGATGAATGTGGGGAAATGAGCGGTGAAAACAAACATTTGTTTTCATTAGTCAACCACAGATGGAAAAATTCTAATTGTTACATTCAGCATCTGCAAAAACACTATAAAGGCTATATGTTTGTCCTTTTTTTTGTAAACCACATGCATACATTTTATTATGAATCTGTATTATAAGATAGGCCTACTAATATTGTGCTATTATTATTGTACTATCATTATGGCAGTAGAGCTAAAGTCAACTAAAATATACATTATAGTCCTTGATGTTCACAGGCAGTCCCCGTGAAAGACTTAAAATAAATGAGACCCCCAGCAAGTGACTGTTCAGGTCTGCCTGCAGCTTGTTAGTTGGTTCAGCTACAGTGGGAGTCTTATGCACTCTTCAATGAATGCCAACATGACTAGTCGACATGAATACACTTTGATTTGGTACTATTTAAAAGATGAAGGACGTACTATGAAGTCGATAACCATGAACTCCTAAAAAAGTATCAAATTCTTAAAAAATCCTTACAAAGTCAAACGCAGCTTTCTGGGGCAGATGTTGTGTCCAAACAAACAAACTTTGTTGGGAGTTGATGATGTAGGCTTAGTCGTGACTCAAAACTCCACTCAACACAGCAGAAAATACACATTTACACATTTTAAAAAATGTCAAACATTTCAAACATTTTAATAAAAAAATCGTACTAATCGTTACTGGTTTGAGGAACTACAATTACAGCTTTTGCAAGAGGTCAGGGAGCATTTACGTCAAACAAGTTGAAAAATATGCATTGCGAATTGAAGCATCACCAAACTGTTTTACAAGTGTCAGATATGAGGTGCTAATTGCTTTTAGCTTTTGAGTCTTCTGGTGTGAGATAATACCAGCCACCCGGGATGAGATACTTTATTATTATCACCAACAACAGAATAACGAAGGAGGAGCACTAAGTGTGACTAACTTAAGCAACACACTAAGCATTAACAAAATGATGTATTAAAATACCGACAGTAAATCAAACCTGGAGATGAAAATGAATGATACAATTTTGTTTCCCCCCACCACACCATTAATACTAAACCCAAATAATAAAAACAATAACCTCAAATTATTCAGTTGTGTGTGACAAATTCTGACAAATAATATTCTGCCATTTACTCCATAAGCTCCAGTAATCGGTAATTCAATAATCCTTAGTAGGCTATATTCTAGGCCTATGACTATATCCAACAAAACAGACAAAATAATAACATCTTTTTTTTGGGGGGGGGGGGGGGGGGGGGTCGGAAGTCGAGGAATAGCTGCTGGCACCATTACCTGGAGAATATACGCCATGCCCTTCAGATCACTCAGCGCACACAACACCCATTCATCAATATCGCTCGCCATCGCTGCTTTCAAGGGCACATAAACTAAAGGTTGAGCACAACCGTTGAACCTAATTATGCTGATGGTTGTGGGACACTAAAAGCCACGGGTCGTTAGCTCTTATAAAGGTCTACATGGCGTCCCCTGAGTGGTGCTCCGCCGAACACCGGAAGACGCGCCCGCTGCATCTTGATGATGCGGCCAGCGTCATTAGTGCAGACGCAGCCGGGAGTCGCCGTTTGCAGCGTCACTTCAGATCTGCATTGTGTGTTTAAATTGATGTGTGTCTGGTGTGTGTGTGTGTGTGTGTGTGTGTGTGCGTGTGCATGTGTGGGTGTACATGTGTGTGTGTGTTTGTGTATTCATTAATGTTTTTATTTTATTGTATTTGTATATATATATATATATATATATATATATTATATATATATATATATATATATATATATATATATATATATTCTGGCTCCTGGCATCCAGGTTAAGGATGTTGTCATGTCTCAAGCCTGCATTTCATATGACTCGTCCTTTTCTCTGTCCAACAACAAACACATACACACACACACACACACACACACACACACACACATGCGCATGCGTGCACGTACACACACATACACACACACACACACACACACACAAAACAAAGCCTGTGCTGGGCAGATGCCATTACAGAGACAACAAGCTCAAAGAATGATCCCAGGCATAAATTATCAAACAATTATTCATCTAGAGGGGATGAAAACAGGTTGTCTGCCAAGCCGTGTTTTGAAACCCAAATACATAAGGCGGCTGGGATAGTGTTTTTGGGGACGGGGTGCTGGAAGGACGACAAATCTCTATAACCTTAACCTGATTACAATCAACAAGCACCATTTTGATTGGGATGTTGGAAGTGTAGCATAAATATATGGGTGAGGGGTTTAGATATTAGTTTGCACCGTAGCTTTATTGGACTCCAATAGTATCACTAATCCACCATTCCAGGCAGTTTGTGTGTTGAAAGTATCAGCATGCAGATAAACCATGTGGAGCTATTAAACAGGACTTGGGTGTGACTCTCTGGGGGAAAAAATAAGGAAAGGCATTTGTTTTGAATACAATTTAAATGGAGTTCAGTGATGCATGCTTGACAAAACATGTTACAATTAACTGAATGACAACAGTGTTATTTAAATTTAAAAATGTTTTATTACAAAGGTACCCAATAATTCTGGCATTATTGCTTTTTTTTGTTGTTGTTAAACCCACAATAATCGTAACACTTCAAAAGTCTCACTGCAGAGCCACTTTAAGACATCAGCCCAAAAGCAAAACCTTAATAATATCCACTTTACATAAACTTGATCTCCTACCATCGACTGTGAACCACAAATGAACCTCCGCCGAGGGGCCCGTCTAGCGGCAGACCAATAATGCCACCCCATCTAAATCTGCATAGAAATAAAATACGTTTGTTTTGTCAAGTACACATTCTCTGCACCACTTTTGCGAGGCTACAGTGTTGACTAAACCAGCCTGGACACGCCACTGCCTCCACCTCCACACAACAACATATCATTAAAATCAATCGATAGGTTTGCCGGAAAAAAAGTTTTTATTTTTGTATGTGTTGTGCTTTCAAAGGTCAGGCAACAACATGTGTCCACCAAGGTGTCTGCGTTGCTCGTCATGTACAGCTCTGCTTGGTAAAACCTCGGGGCGTGTCTCAACCACACACGTATGAATCACAACCAGAGAGGCCCGGTTTGCGTGTGTGTCATCAAGGCCCCACAAACTCTCAGATTTCTAAATATCGAACACCCCTCCATGACCACTGCGCACCTGAATATAGGAGCCAAGCAAACGCCACTTAATCACATAAAGCCTCATGTGTCAGGGCTATCCAGCGCGGGGGGCCTGTAATGCTATGTATTGGATTCAGGGAAATCCGGCATTCATTAGGTTGCTTTACGATTGGACAGGATGCTGGTGTATTGCAAAGTGGACGCACGGTGTGTATAGTAAATCAGTAAGTCAGCGTGGTATTCGAAGATATATAAGACACAATTTAGACAACAACAACTCTATATTCAACCACAGGGCTCGTAGGGATGGCGATGCATGGAACCACTCACAAATTACCAGGGTAAAAGAAATTCATTGCCAGCTTAATGCCCTTTCAAGGTACAAGAGACGATGATATACTGATAATACCCACGATAAACTGGACACACTTATTATCCCGACAGTTGCTAGCTCTGCAGGTCTGAACTGGTCTGAACTCGGCTAACACGGTGAGCGACAATCCAACAGAAAGTCCCGACAGCGATGACGAGACAACCCGGATAAAGTTTATGACTGGTGGAGGCAGACAAACTTTCATTTCACTTTTATTGCATTCCTCGATTGCCCTGCAGTTTATGATCGTAACAAATGGACCAAAACGTCTTCACTTTTTCTGACTCAGATTTTAAATCAGGTGTATTGAAGTGTGTTTTGATTTGGAACTACTGAGTTTAACTAGAAATGTTTTAAAGGCCTTTCTTGAACATTTGAAGATCCCTCTTTCTTTGTACTCCTTAAGATAATGATAACTTCTTATTAAGAAGACTCTAAAAAAAGAAGAGGGAAACTTGAACATGTTTTCTATGCTGCAAGGTCTCTAGCGTTTCCCTGGTAACAAGACGTATAGATGCACTTGGTGGTTAAAGATGATGTTTATTTGACAATAAAAACGGTGGAAGACGAGAGATTGATAATTATGACGTTTATACCATTATGGTTGAAGATGTATTTCCCTTTCTTCTTATAATCCTAGGGTTTGAATCATGTGATCTGAAGTTCAAAGGATAACTAAAATAACCAAGCAACCAGTTATTACTCTTGTCATAATGGTGAAAAAGGTTGACGTGACCCAGAGATGGATGAGATAGCGTTGCAACTCCACGTGGTTCACTGTTGTGCCAACATGTCCATTCTTCATGGTTGATGTTTGGGACACATGGTACACAATCTCAATTATTAATTTGTGTAGTAAAAAAGTGGCAATAGCCACCGATGACAAAGGGAATACTGAATGCCAAACGACCATGTGCTCATTTGGCATTTAGTATTCATTTAGTATTCAGGTTGTTTTCGGTTACTTTCCTCTCCTCCACCATTACAACTTGTATGTATGTTTCAGTAGTCTACAGAATCAATAAATTATGTGTACTTTTTAAGCGGCGCTGCGGGTGTGCCAGTTCGAGTGAGTTCCTGATGAGTAGTGAGAGAGAGCGAAGTTGTTTGTGGAGAAGTGTTGTGAGCAGACTAAACAAGATGGATTGAAAAAGGTTTTTCCAAGGACATCCGCAGCCAGCGAATGTCGACAGAAGACGAAATGTCAGATCATTGTGGACAAACTATTGTTTAAAATGCATTCAGACAGGCTCGATTACAGGAACATCAATGTTTAGCCTGTGAGAAAAAATAACTAGGCTATATGTCCAGGTGGAGGGTTTAGCATATGGACTTGGAATGGATTTGTTCCTTTTTATTCCTTTTTATGCTGCAAGGACAAGAGGA
Source organism: Merluccius polli (assembly GCA_030340625.1). Lineage (NCBI taxonomy): Eukaryota > Metazoa > Chordata > Actinopteri > Gadiformes > Merlucciidae > Merluccius > Merluccius polli. Next base: position 57,176 of record JAOPHQ010000649.1, read on the forward strand.
CACTTGGCATTGTCCAGTAAGCACATCTCCTATTTCCTAACTGGTCTGCAGGGAAGACACTTAAGAAAGCACTATACTACCTTTACCATGCAGTCTTCAGGTCTGTGGGTGTGCGTTCTACCCCCCTCAGTTACAGATCATCTCAATGCATCTCATTATCTCTCTTTGTTTTGCATACATTTACATATTTTTACAAATTCTATCCTGTTAATGGAATCAAGTTTAAATTGTGTGCTTTGTTCGCCCTGGGGGAATTGTTTTAATTGTTTTTTAATTGCTTGTGTATGCATTTATGTGTGTGCGTGTGTGTGTGTGTGTGTGTGTG
>JAOPHQ010000649.1:60000-97500 GCA_030340625.1 Merluccius polli
AGTGATACCGTTATGAGTACAAGATGTAAAATGTTCATTCCTGAGTGAACACAGAAAAGATTTGAATACCCATGTTGCCGGAGCTTGTGTATCCAATATGAATCCCTATCTAAAAAGATGGCAATGATGAATTGGTATTTTCATTTTAGTTTTGTCTTCCCTCTCTCTCTCTCTCTCTCTCTCTCTCTCTCTCTCTCTCTCTCTCTCTCTCTCTCACACACACACACACACACACACACACACACACATGCAGATATTCATAATTACGAATAAAACCAAATCATTCACTTCTTGAAAGCCAATATGGAGATGGTTTGTTTGAGATTAAAGGTGCTGTAGGTACGATTCCAGAGTTGGAAAGAGAGAGAGAGAGAGAGAGAGAGAGAGAGAGAGAGAGAGAGAGAGAGAGAGCAGAAAAGAGCAGAGGAGTGAAAGATTTTAAAACTAAACAACAACAAAAATGTTTCTCTACCATTAAGTGTTGCATTTCAATGTGGATATTCTCACAGCACATTTCACTCTCTAAAAGACAGATGGTTATGCCATTTCTAACAAATTAGACTTAAATAATAGCTCTTACATCACCTTTAAAAGCATGTTGGCCTGGATGACTCTGAGACAAACTATTATAATGACAAAAATAGAGTTGGATGAATAATGTAAGAGATTTTGAATCAAATAAATAATAAACGATCATAGTCTGAATTATAGTTCATAATTGATATACCCCGTCATACATTATGTACCAACCCTCGACATGTAAAATCTTTTTAAACCATTTTTAAATTAAACGTTTGTCTAAAAAAAAAAAAACTGCCACAACAATGGATCAATCACACTCACAAACAAGCGCACACACACACACACACACACACACACACACATCTGCATAGCTTAATGATACTTGTTATATGGCCACCAGTAGTGCCTTAAGTAAAGGCAAGTTTAGACAAGTCTTTCAACTGACATCTCAAAGTGCCCAAAGATATAATTAAATTATCACACTTCTTGACAATAATTGCATTTTGCACTACGATAATGTCATGTTCATAGTATTATCAAACCTGAGACTGATTAGCTCAAGACGCTACCTGAGACGAACAATGTGCATAGTGTTAAAAACAACAAGAGCATTTTTCTTTTCATTTACACATTTTTACTTCATCCTGACACATCCATTAAAGTTACATATCACTGGTTCCACAGCAGCATTGTGTTTAAAATTGTGTGAAATTAAAAATAGATACATAATTGCTGTACATTATGTTGTCAAAACGATTTTCCCATAGTTTTTACATATTAGTATTATTGGTATTACTCTGTTATTTAAAGTTTCCGATTTCAAATTAGCCCATTGGATGAACCTGAGTAATATCTGGCAACATTGGATTGCATCTGATTGAAGATATCACCGGGGCCTTCGGCGGAGAATCCCACTGGGCCCCTTTGACTAACTTCTGTGTATGATCGTGTTATCCAAAACTCATTTACGCATTTTAATTAATTACAAGCCAATGAAGAGCACAGACTGTGAACAATTATTTATACAACGCTGTACAATTTTGATGCACATGATAAGCTTATATCAAAAAGCGCATTGCCTGTCTATTTCCCAATATTAAAGAGTAAAAGTTCAACAAATATGTGCTTACACGTCGCATATAAGTCCCTCCAAACCTCTACTGTCAGATACCATTGTTATAGAGAATATGTTATAGCAAATACTTGTTTAACACTCATCATCATCATCATCATCATCAGCAGCAGCATCATCATCATCATCATCATCATCATCATCATCATCATCATCATCATCATCATCATCATCATCATCATCATCATCATCATCATCATCATCATCATCTTCTTTACCAGAATGTGCATAGACCCACATTTCACCATTTTACATTAAAAAAAACCCACATACCAGCAATTAACAACTGCGCTAGTCAAGAGCAGCTTTCATTTCGCCGTTCAAAGAACCTCGCGTCTAACATCTCCATGAACACACTTTTTTTTTTTTTTTTTGTCCTTTGTCCTTCTTTCTCCTAGTTATGATTTCCTGAAGGGTAAGTCTGCTCATTTCACTCATGTCACAAGCTCTTTTTTTGTTGTTTTTAAAGCAACTTAAAGAGCATTTTTTCCCCCCCCCCCTAAACTCTCAAGCCGGTACAGACACCAAAGAGCCCTGATGCCTCCAGGGAGATTCCCGGATACAAAGGAGGTGGATTCAATTGGGGCTTTTCCAAAAATACCTCCATTGCTGCTCATCACAGAGTCTAACCCTGTACCCCCCCCCCCCCCCACACACACACACACACACACACACACACACACACACACACACACACAGCCCCAGAGCAGTTACCTGCCTTGTCTCGTCATATCCTCCGAATTGGATGCTCGAAGCGTCCCGTCTTCCTCAGTCGTCCCATATTGTTTACGTCTCGCTCACGTTATTTTGCTCCCCTGAAATGAGAACAAACACACACGGATGACTCGTTGATTTGTAGCCGTGTAGGCCTTCATTTAATAGGCTACACGTAGGCCGTAATTATTAACGCTGCCTACTTTTAACTGTCGTATGCGTTTAGTATTTTTAGAAACCGTACTCTTGTGCAGAGCGATAATATATATCTTGAAGCTTGGAACTATTGGTGTAGAAACCAGTAATGTGACGCCAGCACAATAGTAGGAAAAAAAAAAATGCTGTCGCCAGCAAAATATCCATTACCTCTCCCACAAGGACTAGTGTGCATGCTCATTTTCCAGGGACTAGGACAAATCATGAGACAGTTATATAATTCAGTGATAGAGGCCTAATATTAGTATTGCTTCCCCACTTATAGAAGCAGAAGCATTGATCAGATAGAGAACCTCATTCGGTTCCTGTATTTTGTATGAGGCTGTCTTATTGATCCGCTGGAGAACATGAGAACATGTTGTTGTTTTTTTAGTACCGGGAATTGGGAATGGGGACGTGAGGAGGGGACCGGAGAGAGAACAGCGTGTCTCCTGCAGCAGACACTTCACATGCAGCAGGACAGACTGTTGGCGCTGTTCAGGGATTCCTCTTACAAGACATGTCGCTAATAACGACACCTCCTCTTCTTCTGCTCGCTGCACTCTGGATTCATCGGAAACACATTTAGCCGAGCGACGCTTTCGGGCGTTTTTTTTTCTTCTTTTTTTGCGCTTTGGCTTGGGATTTAATCTGTTGAATAAAAAACAGGACAAGGAATCGCGATCATTTATGAACACGCCGCCGAGGTGGTGTTAAAGGCCGGCGACTGCGCAGCGTGAAGCCGCGGCGCGTACGTGCGTGAGGCGATGCCCGCCTGGACGGCACAGCAGGCCGCGTGAAGGTGCGCGGCGTGCCCGCAGAAGGCGGTGCCTGGGGGCGCCTGGCGACGTGCTCCTCGGAGGAGGAGCGTTCTTTTGAGCGAGTCGTTTCGGAGGGGGAAGCAGATGGCTCGCATTAAAAGCAATGGGCCCTTGTGAACGGTCCCGCCAGCCCTGTAGAAAACAACATAATTAAATGAGAAATTTAATCAGATTCCTCAAATTAAATGTCCACCTGTATGGGTCCTCGGCAAACCCACTGAACTTATACGTTTACCGAGAGAACCCCCCTCCATTAAGCGCGCGTCGCTGCGGATGGAGAAGTCGCTGATCAATACGCCCGCAGCTGATTATATTCCAGGTGATGATTACTGCTAAAGTACTCCATTCGCAGCTCCGCCCGTGGGGGAGGTGGGCCCCTCGCGCCGTGGGGGAGAAAGGCCCCTCGCATTGAGGGGAGGTGGGCCCCTCGCGCCGTGGGGGAGAAGGGCCCCTCGCATTGAGGGGAGGTGGGCCCCTCGCACCGTGGCCACAGGAGGGCCCCTCACAACGTGGCCACACGAGGGCCCCTCACACCGTGGCCATAGGAGGGCCCCTCACACCGTGGCCATAGGAGGGCTCCTCACACCGTGGCCATAGGAGGGCCCCTCACACCGTGGCCATAGGAGGGCTCCTCACACCGTGGGGAGAAGGGCCCCTCACATCGTGGGGAGAAGGGCCCCTCACACCGCCGGGAGAAGGGCCCCTCACGCCGTGGGGAGAAGGGCCCCTCACACCGTGGGGAGAAGGGCCCCTCGCGCCGTGGGGAGAAGGGCCCCTCACACTGTGGGGAGAAGGGCTCTTCACAACGTGGGGAGATGGGCCCCTCACACCGTGGCCACAGGAGGGCTCCTCACACCGTGGGGAGAAGGGCCCCTCACATCGTGGGGAGAAGGGCCCCTCACACTGTGGCCACAGGAGGGCCCCTCACAACGTGGGGAGAAGGGCCCCTCACACCGTGGGGAGAAGGGCACCTCACACCGCCGGGAGAAGGGCCCCTCACAACGTGGAGAGAAGGGCCCCTCACACCGAGGGGAGATGGGCCCCTCACACCGTGGAGAGATGGGCCCCTCACACCATGGGGAGAAGGGCTCCTCACACCATGGGGAGAAGGGCCCCTCACACCATGGGGAGATGGGCCCCTCACACCGTGGGGAGGTGGGCCCCTCACACCGTGGAGAGAAGGGCTCCTCACATCATGGGGAGAAGGGCCCCTCACACCGTGGCCACAGGAAGGCCCCTCACACCGTGGCCACAGGAGGACCCCTCACAATGTGGGGAGAGGGGCCCCTCACACCATGGGGAGAAGGGCCCCTCACCGTGGCCACAGGAGGGCCCCTCACAACGTGGGGAGAGGGGCCCCTCACACCATGGGGAGAAGGGCCCCTCACACCGTGGCCACAGGAGGACCCCTCACAACGTGGGGAGAAGGGCCCCTCACCATGGCCACAGGAGGGCCCCTCACACCGTGGGGAGAAGGGCCCCTCACACCGTGGCCACAGGAGGGCCCCTCACAACGTGGCCACAGGAGGGCCCCTCACACCGTGGCCATAGGAGGGCCCCTCATACCGTGGGGAGAAGGGCCCCTCACACCGTGGGGAGAAGGGCCCCTCACACCGTGGGGAGAAGGGCCCCTCACACCGTGGGGAGAAGGGCCCCTCACACCGAGGGGAGATGGGCCCCTCACACCGTGGAGAGATGGGCCCCTCACACCATGGGGAGAAGGGCTCCTCACACCATGGGGAGAAGGGCCCCTCACACTGTGGGGAGATGGGCCCCTCACACCGTGGGGAGGAGGGCCCCTCACACCGTGGAGAGAAGGGTCCCTTACACCGAGGGGAGGTGGGCCCCTCACACTGTGGGGAGGAGGGCCCCTCACACCGAGGGGAGGTGGGCCCCTCACACCATGGGCTGATGGGCCCCTCACACCGTGGGGAGAAGGGCCCCTCACATTGTGGGGAGAAGGGCCCCTCACACCGTGGGGGGGAGAAGGGCCCCTTACACTGTGGGGAGATGGGCCCCTTACATTGTGGGGAGAAGGGCCCCTCACACCGTGGGGGGGGAGAAGGGCCCCTTACACTGTGGGGAGATGGGCCCCTTACATTGTGGGGAGAAGGGCCCCTCACACTGTGGGGAAAAGGGCCCCTTACACCGTGGGGAGAAGGGCCCCTTACACTGTGGGGAGAAGGGCCCCTTACACTGTGGGGAGATGGGCCCCTCACACTGTGGGGAGAAGGGCCCCTCACACTGTGGGGAGAGGACCCCTTACACCGTGGCCACAGGAGGGCCCCTCACAACGTGGGTAGAAGGGCCCCTCACACCGTGGCCACAGGAGGGCCATACCATATCGACGGGAAGGAAGTGGAAAGAAAAGTAATTAACGGTGTGTATCGTTAAAGAGCCGTGCAAAAGAAAAGAAAGAATATAGAATAAGAATATATTTTAGCAGCTTTCTTATTTTTTGAGTCATAGATAGTTTTGATGTACTGTTCTGTTTCCCTACCAAAAGCAATAAAAGAAGGTTTAGAGTTGCTAAATTTGGCTTTGTGAATATGATATTTCCCTAAAATGATCAACAAATTAATTAGGTATATCTCTTTCTGTTTTTTACTTTTGTTGTCATGGAAACCAAACAGTACATCTTTCCACAACAAAGAAAAATCAGAGACAAGTTTATCAGAAATGTATCGGGATAGATCTTTCCAAAAAGTGGTGGTGTAGGGACATTGCCAGAACAGGTGCACCATTGTTTCTGTACTTATTCCACATAAAGAACAGTTAACACATATGTCACACTTAAACCTAAGCAAGGAGATATTGCTTAGCAGGATAATACCTATGTATGATTTTGAATGAGATTTCTCTTACTTTATTCGTAAGGAGGTATTTGTAAGGAAGGTTCCAGATATTTCCCCAATTCAAGTTGTCAACAAAAATAGACCAATAGGGAACAACATTAGGGGTACTGGTGACATCTCTCTGGAATAAAGAGCGAATGTTACGATTATTATTCCTCGTTGTGGTAGCGAAACATATATTACCAACTGAGGTCAACTTAGGGTCCAAAGCTGGTAAACAGTCTGGTTTTCCAGTCCCTCTTAAGAGAGTTAAAATACCAGATGGGATGGCATCCATAACAATAGCAAACTCTTTAGGGGTGATTGGAATGCCAAAAGTGTGAAGGAATTCAGAATAATTCAGCAAGGTTCCATTATCATTTAGTAATTGGGATACTAGAATTATGTTACTATTGAACCAAGTTTTATAAAATAAAGATTTATTCTTGAACTTAATAAGCCGATTATTCCAGATGAAGCACCTATGTGGGGAGAAATTATGTTTGTAGATTAACGACCATGCTAAGAGCATTTGTTTGTGGAATTTGGATAACATTAAGGGAATTTTTTCTATTTTATAATCACACAAAAGTACAAATTCTAGACCTCCAACCTTAGAGAAAATTTAGTTAGGTATAAAATTCCATGTAGATGTGGGAAATTCACATTTCCATCGAGGTCCCCCTAAACACAGAAACCACGTACTACCGGGGTCTCACTTCCGTCAGCCACTCGCCACAGACATCCCCCCCTGGCGTCCCAGCAAATCAACACCCTCCTCCCTCCCCCCCTCTCCTCCCTCCCCTCCCCCCTCCCTCCCCTCCCTCGCCTCGGCTCGCGGCGCTCCGCTCCAGTCAGTCGCGTGAAGAGCTGGGGAGCAGCAGCAGCAGCCTCGCCGCCTCGCGCGCCCCAGACCGATAGCCCACTTCCTGGAGGAGGAGGAGGAGGAGGAAGAGGAGGCGGAGGATGGACCCTGTGTGTGTTTTTTTCTTTTCTTTTCTAAATTAGCCTCAATGCGCTAATACCTTGTTTCTCTTTTTCGCCGACGGACGAGCCGCCGAACAGCGACACGACCCAGACCACTTTTCACTGTTGCTTTTTTCTCTCGCGCCCCTTTAGACCGACTTGGTGTGTGTGTGTGTGTGTGTGTGTGCGTGTGAGTGTGTGTGAGTGTGTGATAATGTCGCGGTCCACAACAACCCCGACGCCTGCACGGTCGTCCCCAGAGTGATAACGGACTGGTATCTGCACGTCCGCAGCTCCCCCTCCCCCTACCCCCCCCCCCCCCCCCCACCCCCAAGTCCAGTCCCAGACCCAGTCCAGCTCGGGAGCCGGGGCGAGAATAATTCGGCGGGTTTTTCGGCTCACTCACGGCGTCGTATCGTTGCGTCTGGCGTCGTCCATCTGTTGAAGTTACTACTATTATCGTCGTTGTTTTCTTCTTCTTCTTGTTGTTCGTCGTTCGACGTCGAAACCCGTCCATTTGTTTTTACGCCACGGAAACTTTTTTTCGCCTACTCCTTGCTGCTTCGATGAGCGACCCGACATGCGGACCCTCCTGGAACCGAGTTACTGGTGGACGGTGTCCGCGGTGCTGCTGCTCAGCCTGCCCGCCCGCACGCAGGGTCTCCCCGGTGAGTACCGACCCGCCGACCCGGTCCTCCTGTTGTGGTTGTTGTGTATTATTATTATATGTATTTTTTTGTTTTTGCTTGTTTGTTTGTTGTTGTTGTTGTGTTAAATCAATGGCTTTGTCCAGAGCTGCGGGGCTTTTGGTATTTAAACTACTTCACCAGTACAACACCCATTGGATTTTCCAACTCCAGGCCGTGGGGCTGCTTCATCATCGTCATCGTTATCATCGTCGTCACGCACGCACGCGCACACACACACGCACACACACACACGTCGTGTTCTAAACGCAAGACGTTGAGTGACTTGCATTAAAAAGAAAGTCATGCCAGCCAGCAATCCCGTATACGCCGTTGTCTGCTGGCTGGCCGTGTCCGGTTATGATATGTTATGTTATAGGGGTGGGGGGGCTTATTGACCCTTGGTCTAGTGGTCCTCCTCCTCCTCCTCCTCCTCCTCCTCCTCGGTGTTTTCCCGGTGATGATCAGGGGAGGCGCGGACGCCGCGGTCCGGCCGTTAGGGCGACAGCGCCGCTGGGTCGTAGATGGCGGTGATGCGGAAGAGAAGAAGTGGTCTCAGTTGCCCCCCCCCCCCCCAAATACTCACCCCCAAACCCCCACCCACCCACACCCCCTTCCCCTAAAGCCACGTCCCTCGTTATTGAGATGTGGACACCAGGATACATGCAGGCCCTACATTGCCTGTGGTCTAGGAAGGCCACTGGGGGGGACCAGGCGTGGTGGAGATGGTGCACCACCCAGGGTGTAGACAGGCCTATTGGGCTATACTTTTGTATTTTGTATTGTATTGTATTTTTTTTAATCCAACCAAAACACATGAGTGCTTCTCCACCACCACCACAAATATCTCATTTCCTTTCAATGTCAGCTTCTCATCTAAACACCAGCGTGTCACAAAATGTTGCGGTGTGCTTTTTTTTGTTGTGGTTTGAAATCAAATTGGATTTGTTTTTTTTGTTGTTGTTGTTGTTGTATTGTAGTAATCTTGCATGCACCTGTCACTTACCCCTTATCAGAGCCATTACTTTAGCTGGGTGGATGAGTGCAGAGGCATGATGTGCAGGCTGATTTGAGCAGTGTTACATTTAGGGGGGGGTGCAGTGTTTAATAGTTTTTTGCTAACCAGTGGCATTTGATATTGTGATTAAGCGGTTTGTGTGTTAAACCTAATCAGGACCATTATTTATGTGTGTGCGCGCGTGCGTCCACCAATGCCTCTGAGCCAGAGATACTGTGAGCCGGAGCCTCGCTAGCATTTTAATCATTCACAATGACTCACTGCTACTTCAAACCACCGCGGCTTCACCCAAACCCCGTCCCGGTGATTTATCACAGAGTATCACGTAGGAGAGACCGAGTCTTGTTTAAAATGGCAGAACAGGGGACACATGCTTCAGAAGGCTCTGCTGTACACCCCCCCCCCCTCTCCTGGAAATAGTGATTTAGTGATCAATCAATTGGAGGGTCACTGCTTAACTCAAGGACTTGACCATGTCAATAAATGTCCACCATCCTTCCATCACCTTGTGCTTTTCCCCTCAGATGCCCTCCCTGGCGTTTGTGCGATAGATACGAGGTTGGCTTTACTTAGCGCCGAACCACCGCCACTCGGCGCCACCCTGTAGGACGAGGAGCAACACAAACCCTCACGCTGTGTCCCCCCCCCTCACTCTTTACCATTAGTTATGTCGAGTCAACCAAACAATTTATTTAGTATGCATTGTCTTGGTTTGTTTGGGGGGGGTGGGGGGGGTTCACACCCACCGCAAGTGTTTATTCTGAGATATGATAAACAATTTAAAAGGCGAGACTATAGCCTATAGGCATGGGAATAGTTTTTTTCCCTGCCACAAGTTGCTATAGCAATCACAATGGGTAACGGCCCTTAGGGCTTGGTTCAGACCCAGCGGTAATGCATTGCCGTAATAAACATCAGATCTAATCACCAAGCAGACTACAATGAAAAGGATGAGTTGCATCCATTTCCTTTTGTGTCAACATTTAGCCATTAGTATGTTGATTTATGTCAATATCGTGTGGTACTGGCTCCGACGTTATCACACCTAACATGACCAGTCAGCTCCTGGATCTACATAAACACATGCAAACACAAGCCTCCGCTGTGGAAGGGTTATCCCTATACGCCCATTGTCACATTTTCTAGAGATTATAGGCTTTAAGAAATTGCTATATACAACTAAAACAATGTTATTAACTGCAAGCAATAATAACAGACTAAATAGATTATTTACTTGGGGTGAAGTAGTCCTTGAATAAATCGAGGGCAATTATTGTACAATGCACAACAGTTTTTATTTTTTGTATTTATTTAATGACATTCCTCGTCATATGAAATTGATGGCTTTGCTCACATTGTTTTGTGAAGTTAATTTAGAAGGCTACAGAGATATGCAATCTATCGTGTTTTTTTTACCATTTAGGAAATGATGTCGCACATTTTTATTTAATTGATTTCCATTTTGATTTCCCTCTATTCTATTTATGTGTTATGCTCCAGCAATTGGATTCATTGTCTTTCCTCACCATCACATTTTACAGTTTTATATTTTATTGTATTAGATTGCAATGATAATTTCAGTTAGTGGTGTTGTATTGTCTCTTGTATCACCTGGTGTATGTTAATAATAATTTGGTCTAGCTGTGTCAATGGGTTAGGGTGGGGAAGGAAGTTCAAGCAACAAAATGTGAGCTGATTTAAATAGACCATTCTGTTGAGGAAGGGCTGTGTCTTCCAATAACACAATTCTCTTTTGTTCTGGATTTCTTTTGGACTTCCTGTACCGGGATTATGCCCAGTTCTAAACTAAAATGACCCTATAAACCAGATTTAATTAGCAACTGCTTTAATGGTTTAATGCTTTAATCCTCGACATAGCCTAAAATGTCTTAATTTAGTAACCACACACATTTACAGGATGCATTTTCAAAGAGGCATGTTTAACTTTAACAGATGCATAGAAAGTATTTAATTACAGTGACTTCAGAGTCTTATTTTTCTACCTCTATGGACGTCACAACCTTCCTTTTAGATGTTTTCATGCTGTATGTGTTGGGTACTGTAAGTTATGGTTCCCTTGTAAAATGTAGGCTATTTACAAGAGGAAGGTTATTCATGTGTAGCAATTGGTCTTTCTATTTCATATCCAGTCTAAATAACCTTCATTTTGTGTTTCTCCTTGAGGTGTTTTAGCTCCCGATCCATTTATTTCCATGGCCAACTTATTCATGCATGGCCAGTTTCTTTCTTTTTACCCCGATGTCCTGTAGTGACACCAACTTCCTCCCCGGCTTCAGCTCATGTCAATAGTAGTTTGCTCTCGTGGCCGTTCCAGGCGACTCAAACCGTTCAGGTTACTAGCTTCTGGGAAAAAAAACAACAAGACATGGACATATTATTTAAAGAAGTTACAGAATACCGGATACAGGCGGCGTTGCATTGAAATGTATTAAATGCTGGTGAACTAGACCCTCAGAACAGTCAAAGAGTCGAAATCTGCATATGGCAGACAATGACTAGTTAGGTTGAGCAAGTCACTTAATTAGTATGTTTTTTTTATTTTGGTTACTGTTGTAATATTTTTGCTACCTATTGTCAGGTTTTTTTTTCTCCATTACATAACTTCAACCACAAAGGGCATATGTGACACTATGTCCTTTTATAGCTCTTAATAATTTAAATTCCTACAGTCAGGATGTGGCAGAAAGACACGTTGACAGTGATGAATAACTATTCTAGATTAAGACTACGTTTTAATTTAGTCCCTGTATAAGGAAGCAGCCCTTTTCGTTGACCCGTGAGAATTCAAGCATATAAAAAATTAATGAGGATTTTGCTAACAAAGTTTCTAAAGGCCACTATTTTGATATTGGGCCACGTTTGTGTTAAACCACTTCAAAAAATACGTTCTGTTGACCTTTTTGTGTTTAGCTAGTTCTATGTGATTTAGTTCTATGTGTTTTAGTTTTAGCCTTAACTAAACTTCACAAACCGGGCATTACAAAACTATGAAATAACAGCAGAATAGACTGGACTGGAACATTTTCAATTCTGCCAATTATTGACGATGATCAGCTGTCAAGCCGATAAGAAACTTTACTCCAAGACATTTTTTCTTAATGTGTCAGTGCTCAGCCAAAAACTACACCCAGTGTCTTTTTTTAAATTGTCTTCAGAGTAGAAGGGTCTCTTTTAATTTTGTGTACAATGTCCTGACCTGACTATTGACAAGCAGCCTGCTTTTATTTTGACGCCCATCCAGGTTTTGTGTCATTGTTTTGTGTTTTCTTGTACCAGAGCCATTCTATACATGTTGTCCATTAGCCTTTAAATGGTGTTGATAAATTGGACAAAATAAATCCCAGAGGCAGTGTCGACTCAGTTTAAAGTGACATTGAGCTGATATGCAGGTTTATTTTCTGCCCGGCATCATGAAATGTTAAGGCAGTGTTAAGTGCCCAGTGTTCTGTAAATCTGCACATCGGCCCTTCTTAATAATCCTTAATAAGAAGACTTTCTGAATCGACCACACGCTGTTTCCCCTACAGTTAGTTTGATGCTCATTGTCTTTAACCTTCTCTCACTACCGCTTTGTAAAAGAATAACCAAGAGAATGTCAACCCCTTTTACTCCGACCTTGACAACAATATACAACAAACAAAAAATGCATACATCTTTGGATGTATACATGCTTTACAAAGGCAACACTATCTCTTCAAAGGTAACGGAATAGGGCTTTTAAGCACCATTGTAACACAAGGTCCGCATTTTAATTTCTTACTGCGTGACCAAGTATATGCTGCAATCTGTCTCATTGTAACGAATGACAATGGCTGCTATTGTGAACATTTGTGTGCTAGTTAATTTCTGGAAAGTCTCTAATGCAGGAGTTGTGCTGAGTTGGACGGTTTTGGAGGAAGTACGAGTGTGTTAGAGCTCAGCTCTATCGATCCTGTTGACGCGTTCCCCTTCGGATAATGCAAATGTTTCTGTTCCTCAACACAAACATTCAAGCCCTCCTGGTAGTCCAACCCCAATTAACTAGAGATTTGAATACCATGGCCTTTTGCTTTTGACATTTTCATATTTCAGAAAGGAGTCTGTTTTTTTTTTTTTGACGCCTCAACAAAGACAGCTTTCATGTTTAATAAACAGTGGAAGTGTTTTGCAAAACGAGGAGTCAACAACTAGATTTGATGCAAACCGAAAAAGTGGTCCGCATAAATCTCTGTAATATAACCTCACTGTCAAACTTTGTTGGATTAATGCTTGTTGATTAGGTGGGGGCAGTGGTGTTATTGTCACTGCTAGGCGCTACCCCTCTTGGCACGCGTGTGTTTATCACAGCCGCGCGGACCTCTCCCCAGGTAACCAGTGATCACCCAGGGATTTCAGGGCTCATCTGGCCCCGCGGTAAACAACACCACAGAGAAACTTGTGGAAGCTGGCAGCCATCTTATCTTGTCATCCGTTTATCTGTGTTTTAAAAATGTAGATATCTATTTGACTGCATGTGTACAAAGTATTTATTTGTGGTGAATCAAGGGGAAGTATTTAATCAGTACAAATAGAGCTGAGTGATATTAACCATCGCATTTGACATTATGGGCTAACAGGAGCCGTTGACTCAATGTATCCAAGAGACATTAATGGTAGCAGTGCATGACGAAGCAGGTGTAGGAGTGTCCGTGCTTCATTTCACCCGGCTAGGACGTTCTAATAATACGTTCAGAAATGGACTCGAGCTGCAGCCTCGAACATCGGGGGGGGGGGGGGGGGAACTCCATCCACAACATTACAATAGATGTCTAATCTCATATTGCGCTATTGATTTTTAAAGGGACATATGGGATAGCTCTAGGTACTAACAAGATTGTCCTGTCGACATTAGTGTAACCGATAAATTATAGGACTTGGATCAATTCGGAGCTCCACACAGTGCATTTAGTTTAGTATTTATGTGACCTACCACTCTGCCATGACCCCCAGTGTTTTTCTTTTTAAGGCAATGTAGCAATGCTTCTAAAGGTCAAAGCGCTGTGACCAGCTTCCCTGTAATAAGACGGTCCAGAATCGTAGGCTTTAAGTGGCCAATGGGGGATGACCTTTGGTATCGAGGTAGGCCCAATTAAAGTCTGCATAGGTGTGGGTCAGTGTTTTTGCTCTCTTTCTGTTTAATGGAGGAAACACGAGTATGCTGGTCGGAAAATGTACGTGCTTTCTGGTCTGGTTGGCTGGGTGTTTAAACTCCCATACTGATACGCTTGCATTGAGGACCGGCACGCATCCTTTTATATTAGAGGGGAATGTACAGATCTGTAAATATGTTTTCAGCCATTCTCTTCCGTGGGGAGGATATGACATGTCTTCCATAGGCCGTTTCCTTGTTCTTTCATGTACTTTGCATTCAGCTCGAAAACATATGCAGGGGAAAAGGCAACACCTCCAGATCCTCTTGTTCATGCGGCACATATCTGAAATACTAAAATACTGCATTGATCGTTGAAGTATTCATGATGTCCTAGAACAGGGGTTCTCAACCTTTTTCAAGGCCCCCCCCCCCCCCCCCCCCCCCCCCGACTGTCTACGGGGGGTGGGGGTGGGGGTGCGCGCGCGATTGTTGACGGGGGGGGGGGGGTGTTCACGATTGTTGACGGGGGGGGGGGGGGGGTGCGATTGTTGGGCGGGGTGGATTACGATCGCGCGCGCACCCCCCCCCCCCCCCCCCTGAACCTGAACTGCTACTCGCCCCCCCCCGGGAGTGTCCGCGCCCATTCCCCGTCATTAATGTCTGTTATTGTTCATCAAAACCAAATGGTACATTTTTAGACACTAATATTTTATTATAGATAATTCTCTTTATGATATCCTTGGCTTTTACAATACTATTATGGTTTTCTCTTTGCTCTGCATATTGCCCAGCCCCATGTGAAATATTAATGTCAACAATTTTCATTTATTAACTCTGTGGTCAAATAGCCTCTGTTACATGGAAGATGCGTCTATAATGTAGAAGGCTAAAATATCACTGTAGTTGAAATAACAAAAACAAAAAGTTTGGCAATTTTCTATCTTAATGATACAAAATTGATGAGCATAATAATAAAATGGTACTTTTGGAGTTTGCTTAATGGTGCAATTATTTCTGTATTGCTTTAGAATTGACCCAGAACATTCGAACTCAAAGCATATCAGCAAGATTGCTTTTGCCATTAGTGCTACATTTAAATAGCCGAAAGACTAGCAAGCCACGCAGACCAGAATGCAGGACAAGGAACGCATAGCATATTGTACTTATAGAAGGTCAATAACATGTGATAAGAGCCATATACATTCATTTGAATGTACACATAAGATAATTTATTGTTAAATTGAATGACAAACCAAGGTAATTTTAAATGCTAAATAGGGCATTAGTTTGGTATATTTATATTGAAATAACATGCACATGAGTCACAGGCCATTTAACTGGAAATGAAAGTGTGATTATTGAAAATTAGCTATACAGTAGATTTCAGAATACATTTCTGCAGTGCCATTCCTCTAAATGGTAATGTAGAGAGAGGAATAAACTGTAAATGTATACCTAGATCAATACAACTTGTAATTCCCTTTCATAGACTTTTTCATTTTTGGACGATCACAAACCACTTGCATGTGGATGGACTCATTAAATGTCCTTTCAGATTATTAGTGTACATAGCATAGGCTGAAGTCTGTGTTTTAGTTGTAGTTGAGTTTCAGAGGAAGAACCTAACACACCATATAATATATAGCCTATATGGCAGACAATTGGTACATACATTGTATTACTATTATATAATGAATACAATGCCACACAAATATGGTTTCTCTTTGCGCTTTTATTTAGTATTGCCAAGTTGTGCCTTGAAGTATTGATTAGGCGCCGACATCAAAGAGCAGCTGAAGACGAAGAGAGGCCGGCTGACTGCTTGTATCGCCCGTAGCAGGGATGGAGAAGTGGTTTCGCAGTCCCAGTTTAGTGGTAGTATTTATGGTTGGCTTGGAGTCATTTGGCCAATGAGCTGCAGGATTGCTTTTCATCATTTGGTAGGCAGATACACCCCATTTTTTTACTCTGCGTTCCGATTGGATTTGACATATGTTAATGATTGTAAATTTTGTAGCAGTTGTGGAATTGACAATCGGGATAGGCGCAATGTATTATCATAGAATATCCATATATTTTATGCATGGATGAGCTTTAATAAGGAATGGAGTAGTCTCCATTCCATGCCTTAAACAGAGTTTAAAATACACCATGCCAGTTATGGCAGGGGGTATAATGTGAAACATTTCCCCCAGAGGCAACCAAATGTATTTTAGAATCAATAACAGGACAGTTCACATTAGCGCTCATAACTCGTTATAATTTAAAAGTGTTGTATTGCCTCACAATGAGAATCCTCCTGCACTGTTATGCTATGTTCCTATTTGTTGTAAAGATAAAATGTTTTTCAGGTTTGGTTGGTAGTTCATAATATGTGCCTTTTGTGTTGGTCAGGTAATTATCTCACCATTACTGTCTTTTTTTTGCCACTGGTTATACTTTACTATATATAGACTAAAATTCTCTCCACAAAATCAAAAGCATCAGTCCACAAAATAAACCCTCTACATTGAATTATAGACATTTTTTCACATCTGACAATGTTAGGCAGGCAAAATGAAATGCTGGGTGGGCGTGTCAGTTTGGCAGTGTAACTGACTGAAAAATGGCTAAACTCACATCTGGTTTGTTATAGAACAAAAAATGGCTAAACTCACATCTGGTTTGTTATAGAACAAAAAATGGCTAAACTCACATCTGGTTTGTTATAGAACAAAAAATGGCTAAACTCACATCTGGTTTGTTATAGAACAAACATAACGTCTTATTCGCCATGTATGCTAAATGTAATTAATTTATAGTAGCATCAATTGATTAAAAGATCGCTATAGCTGCAATGCTAATGCGATCTGCTGATATGATTAAAAAACAGAAATTTGCCAAACATCTTTTTGTTTTGAGCAATCTGGACACCTTTCACTGCCAAATGTTTGCTGGTTTGTTTCGTCTATTTACGTTTTAATCAGCAGTGTCAGCCATGGCTTGAAGAACCGTATTGGTTAATATGGATGTGCATACTGACGTAGACATCTACAGTGCAAAAACCAAACCTTGTGTTTTAGGGAAGGAGCTTGCATTTGCATTGGTATAGGGATGGCTGAAACACAGTCGTCATGTACTTCGCCTCAGAAAGTACAAATGCGTCACAACGCTGTGAATATTGGTGGCAGGGATCTTTTAACAAATAGGGAGTCATTTTCTACATCTTGTTGCTAATGATTATGTGGCTATGTTGTTTGTCTGTCCTAAGTGATATAAAGTGTATATTCCACTTGATGTTTTATTGCCACATAGTTTTATAATTGTCCCCAGAAGTAATTGACTTCAGCAACACACACACCAGTGTTTCCCCTAGAAATTTTTCCAGCAGTGGTGCTGTTGCGTAACGGAGGCAAGCCGCACGCGGTGGCGCGCAGGGGTCTGGGGGCATTCACCTCCGGAAGATTTTTTTTTTTAATAACCCCTTAAACCATAACTTCTGGCAAGTTTTGTGGATAGAAATGGACATTTTGAGACAAATATGATATACCATCAACAGATTTAATATTGGAGCACGTACCTTGAACTGGTCAGAAACAGAAATCTTGATTTTATAATTTTAGACAGGATTACTCATGTTTTTCTTTTGTGTTAATTTTAAGCTTTTATTTACGTTATTGGTAGAAATTGATTGGGGCAAAAAAATATTGAAAATGTTGTCTTAAAGGGGAAATGAACCCAAAAACAACACTATGCTCCAACACTATATTTCATCACATGAATAAAGTTGATTGTGCTGCCATCAAATGTACTAACTCCATATAAAAAAGAAAAGAATTTAACGGCTACAGTAACGGTGATTTGACGCGTCATCAAATCACCGGAAGAAAAATGCAGGACTACAAGTTATGAACGTTCTGAATGTGAATCTTCAGGAGAGCAGCCCTCTCGGACACACACACACACAGGGGTTGAAATAAGGCTGTTTTACTCGCCAAATGCGAGTAATTTTTGTATTTGTCGAGTAATTTATGAAGACCACTCGCCACTCTGGCGAGTAATCTAAGAATTCGCCGCGATTGCCGCGGACCCGCCAGCAACGGACCCGCTAGCCGCGGACCCGACCGCGCAGCACCCACCGCCGTCTACAATCGCTGTTACCGCTGTTTTATTATCATCCGCACTCCCACACCGTCACCGGGGCTTCATAGTAATGTGTCCGAATAGAGCAGCCCTCTCGGACACACACATGCTTTTACAGCTGTAACATGCTGTCAACAGCGATTGTAGACGGCGGTGGGTGCTGCGCGGTCGGGTCCGCGGCTAGTGGGTCCGTTGCTGGCGGGTCCGTGGCAATCGCGGCGAATTCTTAGATTACTCGCCAGAGTGGCGAGTGGTCTTCATAAATTACTCGACAAATACAAAAATTACTCGCATTTGGCGAGTAAAACAGCCTTATTTCAACCCCTGTGTGTGTGTGTGTGTGTGTGTGTGTCCGAGAGGGCTGCTCTCCTGAAGATTCACATTCAGAACGTTCATAACTTGTAGTCCTGCATTTTTCTTCCGGTGATTTGATGACGCGTCAAATCACCGTTACTGTAGCCGTTAAATTCTTTTCTTTTTTATATGGAGTTAGTACATTTGATGGCAGCACAATCAACTTTATTCATGTGATGAAATATAGTGTTGGAGCATAGTGTTGTTTTTGGGTTCATTTCCCCTTTAACGCTTGGCAATTTCAAGATGATGTTGTAGTTGTGCTAAATACCGATCATGTGAAGATTTTTGCAGTGGCGCTGATTTTCCAGCAGTGGCGCTGCGCCACTGCTGAATACATAGTAGGGGAAACACTGCACACACACTACAGTTGAAGCATCATTTACATTATATATTGTTCAAATGTTTCTCTGCAGCTTGTTCAACTGTTTTATCAACATGTCGCCTGTCTCTGTGGAGGTATGCATCGTTTTGTTTTCGGCAGCCACACGAGAATAAAATGAATGCACCCGTCAAAATCAAAACACTACATTTTTAGTTGGATACACCAATCACTTTTTTCAGCAAGACATTTGAACGTCTTTTCAGGTTTTATCGTGAGAAACGCTATACGGGCCCCTTATGTACACATTAACGTAACGTTAATGTACACATTAACGTAACATGGAAGTATAAATGCAGGCAGCTCTGTGAAGATCTTTGCCATGTCTCTTGCGTCGCAACGCTGATTTGTGGACATGCTGTATGTACAACTGTAAATCTCGCTATGCAACACTACGAGAAGGCTAGGCACTTTTCCTAAATTAAAAAAATGGCAGACTATAGGGAAAAAGCTGTTATGTTAGGTTCCATGTTTGGTATTTTCTTGAAGCAGTGAATGCTTAGGCGCAGCTCTGAGAGGAACATTTACATGAAGGATTTCTGTTAATGATTTATGAGAGCGCAAATTGTTTTAGCACTTGACAGAACCTAATTTGACTGTAATGTGGCTAAATCTCTCTGCCCCAAAGCGGCTATGTCCTCGTTGCTGAAACTGCTTATTTGCTTTTAGCTGTGTATGCCTAAACATCTCGGTTGGGGATTTGAGTTTAATTTATTTATTTATTTATTCTCAGGTTCATGTTTTAGCCCGCAGGCTTCACTACCTCCGTACCTCATCTATGGCTGATCTTTGCAGTTTTTCTGTTCCCTAGTTTGATGTCTGACTCACAGAGCCCTGGCACATTTCAACCAACCACCTATTTCCTGGGAAACACACGCACATACAAAACACATACACACACGTGCACATGCCAAAGGGTTTATGGCTTGAGTTGTACTTAAGTTGTGGCCAACTTTGAAATGCATATAAATGCAATCGGTTGATGAGGAGGGTTTGTTTGTATAGTAATGTTTGAGGAAAGTTCACACAAACCATGTAGTGGTCATCTTTGTTTTTGTGGTTGTTGGCATACAATATGTGCTGCCATCAAGGTGGTTTCGATCTAGGCTGTTTTTTAATGCACATTTTATTTGAGCATGCATAAGCACATGAAACAAATATCTTTATTAACAATAATAATAATAATAATAATAATAATAATAATAATACATTTAGAATAAATGCAGGGAGATGGTTACTCTTTTGCTTTCACCCGTTATGACATTGAACATTTCATTAATTGTCTTGTCTGGCAGCTAGACTATGGTCAGGTACAGCTGTAAACATCTGCACTGATAACTGCTAAAACTGGTCATTCCATTCAGTGGATGCTGGCCCAGCTGCAACTTGGACTGAATAATTAATCGAAATGTTATTGAAATCGCATTATGCGACGTGTGACGGAATATCGTGCCACAAAATATTGCGTAATGGAAACGTGACGATATGCATCGTCAGAGCTTAGAAAATGCATTGTGAAACGAACATGACTCATTTACTTAACATAAATAAACAGGTATCTGCATATGAATGCAGAATCTGTAGTCAAAGAGACAATATTTTGGTATCGGATGCGTTCTGGTTTTTGTTTCTAGTCTGAGTAGTATTGACCAAACATGTTTGAGCGGCTTTGGTCGCATCCGGGTAAACAGCCCGTGTGGAGAGCAAAAGAGGTGGAACGCACCGGCCGAAATGCAATCTGGGAACCCGTCGGCTGTCGTCTGACAACGTTTTAGCTTTTTATTAGCTACTTGTGAAAAAACTATTTGTGAAACAATCCTGTCATTGACGTCATCTCTTAACTCCAACTCTGTTCATGCATTTGAAGTTGCTAATCGGATTGTAAACAATGACGGCGCATGGAAGAGGAAGTTCGCCGGCTACACTGGAAGCCCAGAAATATTGCCCCCAGAGGCTAAATCATCATCAGATGGTACTGATTGGGTTCAGAGCTTGACTTCACATAACCACATTTTCATCATACCATTTTGTTTCACTACAGAGCACCATCAACAGTGGTGAGTGTCATGTCTTTGCCTTCCTCTGCCATGCTCTATTCACTGTTATTTCATATTATTGTTTCATACCTCAGCCATACTTTGTGGTAAACAATGTCCTCCTAGTACATTTTTTCCCTCAGGAATAAACAAGTAATCTTGTTCAATTATACATTGTCTTCATATCGTGACTATATTGTATCGTGAAACTAATAGTGTATCGTATCGTGTGTTTAGTGTATCGTCACACACACCCCTACAATTGATGGAAATTAACATTATTCACAGTATTCTAATTGCTTCAAAATTTAATGTGAATGTGATAGTGAAGAACTTGAAGTGTTCCTTCAAGACTGTATAAGGTGTAGAGAAAAGCAGTCTTCATGGCATAGAGGCTAAAAATAAAGAAACTAAGAAATATTGAAAAGAAAAAATGCAAGCACCTTGCAAGGGAAGATTGATTGGCCTAAACTACCAATAATTGTACCTAGAATTGACAAATTATTTCAAGCATTTAACAAATGCATTATTGTTAAAGAGCTTCATTTTGCCATTCTGGGAACTGACATGTCGGGAAATATATGCTATGGTTAAACGAGATCATGTAGGCATTAGAAAATCCGGCAAGATGGTAATGAACACCATATGGCAAGCACCATCCAGAAATGGAGTCCCATCCATTTAAATCAAAGTAGTGACATAGAAGGGCCACCCCAAGCTCTCTACATTATCTACCAGTATGCTGCTGCTACAAGTTTAGGCAGAGATGTTATTTAACTCCAACCTCGCCACCTAACGGCTAATGTAACCTCAATGCTCCTGTGGTTGCCAAGGGGGCCTCTCAGGGGTGACATTGCTTGTTGTTTAGAAGAACGATGTTATGGAACCCTAAATAGTAGGCTCTAATGGAGCTGTTGATGATTCAGCTTTTTCCCAAAGGGCAACGCACCCGGAAAAAATATGTAGGATCTCTAATTGCAGCGCAAAAGGTGTTTATGATGCCAGTGAATATATTTACAGCTTTATTGTACTGTACTTGAGGGCTCCAGACTAACATTTTACACTGGTGGCACTGCTGCCACAAAGTTTTTCTACTAAATGTTAGTGGCAGTAGCACATAATTTGGTTGCAGAAAAACTGGGTGATTGTATTTTATCTGAAATCAAAGTTCGTACAAAAACAATGTAAACCGGCAATAAGGTGCAACAATTTAATTTGTATTAACATAACGTACTAATCAACTAAAATAAAAGTGCTCTTGTTTAAATTGCTTACAGTTCAATAACTTAAATTAACATAAATAAAACAACTTTAAATAACAAAAAAGTCCCCTTTACAAGAGCTCCCCAGAAGCCCTAGGGTCTGCAGATGGCCAACCCCTATAATTTGGCCTACTTGCCCTTTGTCCCTGGGTGAACCAGGTGTTCACACTTTCCCTGGCATCAAATCCTCTAAACTAGGCCCCTCAAGTACATGTGTTTTCGTGTTGTGTCATACCTTAGCCATGTACAGTAAACTCTTTAAGCCACACTTGTCTAACCTCAGGTGGTGGGATATTTTTCTTAATGAAAAATGTGTTGATACGCTTCATTATTCTTAATGATGGGACAATGATGCAGCAATGATGACCTACAACCTGAACGAGAGAGCGCGGGAGAAGGCCGTCATAGTATACTATACCGGGTAAGAGACTTGCCGCCAGTGGGTAGTTTAAAAGAGGATAATAAATAATCAAACAAAATCTGCCAATTGTTTGACCAAACTATGACTTTAGGATTTAAATAATAATAATAATAATAATAATAATAATAATAATTTTAAAACACCAACAAATGTCAAGTGGCACTAATGGCACCAATTATTTTTTTTAGTGGCACTGGACAAATTTTTGGTGGCAAATGCCACCAAACTGGTGGCAGTCTGGAGCCCTGGTACTATACTGCTACTAGATTGATGTCTCACACACCCTCCATATTTTAAACCTGCCTATATTCATTTATTGTCTCGCTAATCTTTACCGGTACTGATTAACCAACCTACTTGGTATTCCCATGCGTTTTCTATGCGTTAGCTATTCAAGTTTTATGACCACCTTCTTCTTTTGGTGTCGGGCAAACCTCTCCTCCATCAACTTGAGGCCTGTCGCTCGCGCTCTGTGTGTGTGTGTGTGTGTCTCTCGCTCTCGCTCTCTCTCTCTCTCTCTCTCTCTCTCTCTCTCTCTCTCTCTCTCTCCGCTGTCTGCTCTGCTCCACCAGAGAGGCTGTGGCTTTAATCCCATGCCCACAGGGGACGGCTACACGGATGAGTGTAAACTGTTGACATGGTGCTGTCTCCTCTGCTCTCTGATCAAAGGTGTAGCAGCCCTGCTGTTCCACAACCTACACACACACACAGCCTCTAGCACCATCAAAAAAAATTGCCCCGTGGCCTGTTTGCATTTTTTTGGGAGGAGGTTAATTAATATAGCGGGAAAAATAAACTATTGTAGAAGTAGTGATTTTTTTGGTACCATTGATCCAATGATGGATTTGATGGTGGCGGGAGCAGTTGTGCTTTACCCAACATGACGTGCCTCACTGACTTCACGTCAAGTGATACATTTGATGTGACTTGTTGTTGGCCGCCATTTGTAGAGAGAGCACGACAACAGGTTCTGTCTCATTTGGAAGGATACAAACTATTTCACCTGGTTGGAGGACCATGCAGGTACCGCAAAGAAAAATAAGTTTGATATTGAAACACACAAATATAGAGCCAAGCACGGGTAGCTTTTCTTTGATGGATGCACAAAGAACCATGAGAATGTTTTCATCATGTATCATTTGTTTGATAAATGGAGGAACCCAACGAGCATGCATGCCTTCTTGTTCTTCTGACATATCTTTTATGTGGGGAGGAAGCGGCTGGGAAACAGGGCACAGCGCATTGTGCCACACATCTTATATGCTCCCAAAGACTCCATGCCTTGGCTAATTAATCACCCCCCATAATGACGCAACTATTGGTAACTACTGTGCCTTCCTCGGGTCGCTGTGTGTGCGTGTGCAGTGTGCACAGCACTGCACATATCTATTTGCATGTGCATGATTTAAAACATAGTAGGGGTCTGTATGCGCGCCTTGGTGTGTGTGTCATTGGCCATCGCTTCATGAAAAGCAGCCAGAGAACTATAGCATAATTCCCGTTATACTCCATGAATGAACCTGTGTCCCCAGGAGGCGGGGGCCCCTGGTGCCCAGGCCTGGATTCACCGTCATGGTGAAAGTGTGGATTACTCTATTGGAGCCGTTTCATAGACACGAGGAAACACTGCGGGGGCCTCAATGAGTCGCTTTAGATACAATTTCACATAGTCGTGGCCTTGGACATGTCTCGCATATCTCACATATCACAAAATGGGATAGGTATGTGAATTGGGCTTTTCTTTGATGGCAGACTCTGTCGTTGCAGGCTTCTCAGTTGTCAATACAACTGAACTGTGACTTAAAATGGATAGTGTGTTTTGAATGGGAATCCTAACCCATCCCTTTTGCTGCATGTACAGAGTGTTCAGTTTAATAGCTTTAGTATTTGAGTTAGTTACCACAGGCAGGATTTTGCATTACATTGTATTAATTAGCCACTATATCGGTGTAAAACATTGCAAACAGCAGCATGTGTTATTGAAACCAGATTTTCCCTTTGCAAAGAAAGGTGTAGCATTTATCATCAAGTTTTAAGTTTGCTCAACACGCACCTTTCTTCCTAAATTTTTGGAAAGTTAAAAATACCCCCTAGTCGACACTTTCTCTTCCAATGGACAATCATGCATCACCACTCCTCTTGTTTCATGGCGAAGTATGCAAAATCCCTTCCAGACTTTATTTATTGATTGTTTGATTTAGGATGTTGCACACAAACGGATACTTCAGGAACAAGTTTGGCAAAAGAATGAAGACAAATGTGTAACTGTAGTGACATTTCTGGCTTTCGACACTAATTTGCCGAAGTCGTTGCCTCCTTCAGAAAAACGTAAACCAGCTGTAGTCAATGGGCTATTGCAAGGCTTTGAATGCCAAGTGTGCTGAACATTTGGAATGTCATTTTTGTATTTTTGATTTCTTGTGTTTAGTGTGGGGAAAAAAACTAAATGATCACAAAAAAAACCCCACTGCATTGTGTTCTGTCCAAACATGCAATTCAAAATTGTTTGAGCAATTACATGTAGCTGTTGGTTGGCATATGCTTTAGACGGAGATGTGAAAGCCAAGGCATTTCATTTTGATGGTGGCTTTTTTTTCTTGAATAAATCAGATAGTAAAGTAATTTCAAGTAATCTTGGAATTTGTTGACTGTGATGCTCCTAAAATAGATGTTCTCAAATTGTAATGGCTCTATTATATAATATAGTCTAATTCAGTAGGTCTCAACCTTAGGGCTGGACGATTAATCGAAATTTGATAATCGATTTTGGCTTCTCACGATCATGAAAACACTGTAATCGAAGAAAAACGATTAATGTGCCGTATACTCGCCATTCCCAAGCTGTCGCGCGACAATGTGACGTCAAAATGATGTAGATCTCGCCGGCGCAACAGGATTTTAGCCCGGTCGCGCCGTGTCGCGCACCTCTCTTTTTTTTTCAGCGGCGCGCGACAAAGCGGAAACAGAAACACGGACGAGTTCGAAGGCACATTTTAATGCGCCTGCTCATTTCCACCGGGGCCGTGCGCCGCGGTCACCGCTGCTGATCGCTGCCACTCTAATCAATGAAAGCATTTCCACCGGGCCGCCGCGGAACGTCTCAGCAGTGTCCCGGGAGCGGTGCGCCGCAGCGCTATCATTCCATAGCGTTCTATTTTGGCTTCTTCCTTTATATGTTCTATTTTATTGTGTGGTGTAGCCCTATATTTTTTCGCTAATAAACCGTGGTTTTACGTAAGTGCTGTCTACTGTTGTGGTCAAAGACGAGTGAAATTATGTGGCTGAAAAACTATCTCAAAGCGGCAGTAAGTTATAAAATACAATTATATAAAATAATCATTAAGTTATTAAGATAGATGCTTACAAAAACTATTCATATGAGAACTGCTGCCATACACTGGACTGTTGATGGCTGACCAGGTGTGGCAGTGATGTAGAATAATAGCAATGTAAAGCAATAGACATAATGCTGTATAGTGAGAGACATCCTGGTGAACTAAACCTTAACTGAATATCTAATGACGTGTAAGAAATTAAAGACACAGGGATACCAGCATAGACGATGTCTATGGGTACCAGTATTAGCATATCTCTTCTTCTAGTGCGTATAAATAGCAGAGTTGGTCGCCTTTCCTCAGTTGCGCCACCTCTGTTCAGGAGACGACTGCACAATGATGGAATGCACAAAGCAATACTATTTTTGAAATGATAACATGCCATAATACTATATTTACTGAAACATATTTAGAATATATTTATTTTCATTTATCTATATATTTTTTTTCTATTGTAAATCGGTCTATTTCAGGAAAAAAATCCCACGTACCACGTGCAGTTACCCCTGCGTACCACTCGTGTAAAAACACCAGTCTCATCAATGGATGCATGATGTCGGATGTATTTTTTATGGTGTTTGTGAATGACTGCTTATTGATACGTTAATAAACTGCTGATGTCCTTAATGGGATTCTGGCTTGAAAGGTTATCCACTTTTCAATTAGAAGCCTCGGGAGATGTTAAGATTAGGAAAGGGAATACACTGCTTATGTCTACATTTTCAGCAGAGCTGTTGCTTTCCATAGTAATGTGGATGGGTGATCTATATTAATATTCTAGTCTATTATTTTTTAGTCTCTTAAAATAAAACTCTTCTTATCAGATTTACACTTCTATAGTTAATTACAATAAGGTTTTACATACAATTTTGAATACATTGAAATATTATTAAAAATGACTTTGAATATACTTTGCCTTAAATGACCGTACTGATTAACATAAGATTTAGAATGGAAGGTTTGATAGTGTCCCATACCGATAGGTAAAACTCTGAGACCAAATGAAGTAGCGGTTTTGTTTCTGTACACAACTCGAACAGAAATGGCCATTTGCAACAGCAGCAGCTGCTGCAGTAAAGGGTGTTGATTGATGGCAACTATGAGCGAGTTGGAAGTATCACAGGGGCTGTAAAGGGGCTTCATTTTGTTCTGTCCAGACCACTGATAGCAATGATCATTAGTTCCCATTAGGTCATTATGTCAAACAATGTCAGCCGGGGTGGAAAAACACGGGATCAGCTGGGGGCCAGAGCTCCACCACGTCGTACCGACTTGAACATGCTTCCTGGAGCTACTGTTGCTTCACTATGGTTCTGGGAGTACAGGGGATTCACGTGCCCAAGGTCAGCAAACCTCTTTCAGAGTTCACCCTTGAATAATTCCCCCCTCTAGTACTGATAGTTGTAGCTCATTACTCAATTATAATTACATACCTCAGACTCTTTCAACGACTTGCACATGTGTTACCTCCGGGTAGGGAAAGGTATATTCCAGAATTATTGAAGTTTATACTCATACTCGTATATACACTTTTTTTTCTTTCAGCCGCAGCAGCACTTTATCAATGTGTGTGCCATAGGCCCGTCCTAATGTGTAGGTTAAACTTGTCATCCCAATTTTCATCATCCGATGGCGCCTGCACGGCGAAAACCTGGCAGGACTTTTTTTTTTTACTCCTAGTGATACGATGAGCATTAATGTCATTAAAAACCATAGCCCGCCAGCATCCACTGATCCTACTAAGAACCACAGTGTGCAATGCGCCTGCATGGTATGTACGGTCCACCCATAAGGGTCCACTTTTGGGGAAACGGATCAAAAAGCAGCTCTACCAACGACATGAACGGAAGGGCTTCCAGCTCCAGATCCTTTTGATGACGTTTTGTGGTAGCGGAAAGGGAACACACATGTCCGAACACGAGGTCCGGCTCCATTCAAGTGTCAAGTCTGGGTCAAGGGGTCGGTGTTCCCATCTGGTGAATCTGACCACAAAGCTCACAATGAAATGAGGAAGTGTAACCAAAGCCCCACGTCTTGTGTAAAGTTCCTCTCTGTCCTTGCAACGATGGGAATATGTGCTTTCACATGTTTTCAATAGATCTCCAACATCTGTTTACCTCCCACAGTGGCACTGGACAGCCAGCCTTACCATGGTGGACTAGCAGATTACGAGCACAAAGACGTTGGGAGGGAGAGGAGGGCGGCCGGAGATGCCTATTGGGCCTATTCCGGTGAGTCCTGATTTACTCCCTCGCGTGATTCTTCTCCGACATACATCTGTCTCATCACTCGCGCTGACCTTGCTGTTCACATTTTTCCTTCCTTTTATATTCTCCTCCTATTTGTTTGCTTTGTTGCCTTTACAGGAACTCTTTATTGCCATCAGGTTGGACAACATGCCTTTTGTAGTGCATTTAAACTCTGTTATGTGCACATATCCCTTTAGGAATCTATTCAATTCAATGAAGAACTTTATTTTACTGTCAGGAAAAATGGTACGAGTTACCTACAGTGCTTTAGGATGTGTCAGACAGACGACTGACAAATACGAGACAATAAACGTGTGTGCGTGTGCGCGCGTGCTTGTGTGTGTGTGTGTGTGTGTGTGTGTGTGTGTGTGTGTGATAATCAGGTAATTTCAAAATAGTATATATAATATCAATTAGGCCTAATCGAACACATTTCATAAAACAAATTATCACTCATTATCACTGAAGACATACATTGTCCTTGTTTACTTTTCCCTCTTTTTGTTTTCCTTTTTGTATCCCATCATTGTTTGCTTGAATCACTAACACAATCACCTTATATAAATGGCAGTACTGTTGCTGTGTAGGCGTCTCCCGTGCTAGACCATTTTATTTTTGTTCGAGGAGTCAACATTTCCTATGGCTTTCTCAAACTATGTTTTAATGGTATTTAACAAACGAGTACATTATATGCTAAAGATTACATCTTTTGTAGTCTGTGTTGGGCATTTTACGGTTCCTATAAATGCAGTTATCAATTGTGTCAAATGTAGTCAAAAGATTTCCAAATATCCTATTCTGCGTTACATTTAATGAAATAAATATATTTCCTAATTGAATAGTGAAGTCGACATTATGTAGTGTTATTTGATTTGTTGTGAGGTCATCATGGACGTCTTACTACACTTTGGCTAATCACAACAGACATAACAATTAATTACATTGTCCTTAAATTAAAAGCAACATTTTCTTGGAAAATATAATTAGGATTCATCCGGGACCTATTATGATTATAGTGTTCGTATGCCAAATAACTTTTCCAGCAGTTTTTACTGACATTGTTCATCAAATTAAAAACTGTAAATTAAACGCCCTGCTTTACATTGGTTAACCCATCATATGCCATAATGTCATGTCAGAGGCCTACATGTTTTAACACAATATTTCAAACTGCAAGTGTTTGCCGAGACGCAAATGAATTTCAGCATAAAGGTGTGAAAACCCGGATGCCTAACAGTACAGCAATGACGCTGCATATCTATTTTTTTTTGTGAAAAAAAAAATGTGGCAAATACATCCAACAATATTAGAATGTGTTGGCATTGAGCCATAATGAACCGAATCAAGGCTATCCATTTCAGATACTGCATAACCACTGCCTATGGGGATGTTTGTTCCTGTCTACTTCCTTCTTGACTTCATTATCATGTTTCTTTGTAATTGATTTCCATCCGAATCCATTTAACGTCTGCGTTAGTTTTCCAGCAGACAGAGGGAACGAGGGAATCTGTGTGAAAAGGGAAAAAAAAGCAATAATGGTTCGTGTTGCATTTGCATTTTTGTCTTTTTATTACGCACAAGTATTTTCAACTCTACACATTCCTACGTTTTTTATTAGTGTCTATTTAATGATATATCCATCGTTGTGTTAACTCTGTACTTCCGTAGAGGCTTAGTAACAGATCTGACAAATACTTATTTTGGTTTAATGCTCACAGCCTTTTGTTTTTTGTTGTTAATACCAGATTTTATCTGGACATTTAAACTGTTGTTTTTAGTCTATTTCTGTCTATTTCTTATTGAGTGTCCTGAAGAAAAAAGCAACTAAACATAATGGGTAGGTCAATGTACTGGTTAATAAAAGTGAGCCATGGCGCTTAGGCTGTGTGGACTGCGGAAGGGTGGAGTTATGAAGGTCCGGTATTTACTGGAACTCCCTGGAAGTGTTATGGACTCCACACAGAAGAGGTTCGCTGCATTCAAGTACCAATAGTTACCCTGCCCTTTCCTCCAAGTCACATAAGTTATTTTTAAATTGGTATTGTTTGAACTTTTTGTAAAAATGCCATCACATTGACAATACAATACAGTACAATACAGAGGATATTTTATACCCAAATTGCAATATGGCATTGTTTTGATTTTAGCATTGGCTATTCATTGCATATTGAAGACGTCATTGATCATCATCGCCATAGTAAGCAAGAAGCTGGACGGCTGTGTCGTCGGTTACCCTCACTAGACGGACCAATAATGCAAATGATATTGCATTCATACACTATCCAACTCTACTTCACGACTGTCTGATGATATTGTGTTGATCGGCAGATGGGTGTGGCCTATTTTAACGATCTTGCTTCTTGCCTTGCTGGGTCAACAACACAGTGCATACCTTGCAGCCCCGACGGAAAGCCAGCTGCCTCGTACTGAAAATAGAAACGTTGAGGAAACACAGAAATGTCCACTGCTTTAGGGCTGTAATTAGCGTCCTCCAGTGTGAATGGGACACAGGCGAGCATGCCCTAGCAGCTAAACACTGTTTTAATGGCTTTGTGTTTGTTGGGTTTTGTTCCGTCTTTCTCTGCATAAATATTCTGAAATTGAAATGCGCCTGGCCAGATAAGACTGGCGCTAGTTGGTTAGCTTTAGTTTAAGACTAGATGGCATGAGGAGAGCAGCGCGTCACCTCTGGCTAATAAAGGTTAGCAATAAGCACAGAGGAAGCCATCACATTTTATTTTATGTCCTCTTAAAGTAGGTGCCTTGAATCCATTTAGAAAACCTTTTGGTAATTGTGATAATGGAAAGGAGCTAAACAAAATTATTGTTTTGCCTCCATTTAGAAATCACTTGAATTTTCTGGAGGAAATAATTGAAATCCCTCTAAAACTCATACATGCTTCTCTATGTGAAACACAATGGAGGGAAGGCTGACTGGCAATGTAAGGGCGGTATAGGGAGGCTTAGATTTCTGTGTGCTCAGGTTATGAACCGCAAAGGAAGTTGCCCTGAAATCGGCAGTAATTTGATTTGAGGTTATTTAAGGCATATAGCACGTGTGCGGGTGGCGTGCGTGCGTGCGTGTGTGCGTGCGTGTGTGTGTGTGTGTGTGTGTAGGCGTTTTTCATATGAGAAGTGATGTGTTACTCACCACTCCCACATTAACGGGGCTACGGATCATTTATCACCTTTCCTTATCTCTGCAGGTTCTCGCTATACCTCTGCTGGCTTCCCTGCTATTTCTATCTTCATGCCGCTATTTCTCTTCTTATTGTTTGCTTTTAGGCCAATATTGTGAGGACTTTTTTTCCTCTTTTTGATTGCTTTCTTGTAACAACATTTGGGAGCACTGTACGTGCTCGGTGAAACTCCCCAAATGCCGTTTCTCATTACAGTACGGCAATAACTGTCTATATATATCATTTTGTTATTTAATTTTTTTTTGTAATATAAATTACAAGATCTGTATATCACACGCTTGGAAGTAGGCACAAGTTGTTTGTTTGTTATTAGGGTTGCAAAATTCCCGGAATTTTCAAAGAGGGAAACTTTCCATGGGAATTTAAGGGAATTAACGGGAATTAACAGGAATTAACGGAAATTTATGGGAATAAACTGGGAATTTTCTAAATTGAAGGTTGGCTCTTCTAGGGAACTTGAATATAGTTGAGGAAAGTATATTTTAGCATAATCTTGACTAAAACAAACAAATGCCATTCAAATACACTTGAATATCCATGCCATTCCTCAATCACATGCACAGAGCACACTGCTTACTGCATGGCTATTGAGACCACACCCCCTACTGGCACTGTGCATGCCTCCATCACATGTACAGAAGCACGTGTTCTACTATACTTACAAATAAATCTGTTGAAAACATTTTGAATGGATGTTTTCTTATGACTTCTGTTTATATTTATGCTTGGATATAATATATTGCCAGTTAGTTCTCCTAAATTCCCATTAGTTCCCATAATTCCCATTATTCCCATGGAAAGTTTCCAATATGGAATATAACCAAAATTTCCAAAATTCCCAAGCTTAACTTCCCATGGAAATTTACCGGAAACTTTCCGGAAATTTACCGGAAATTTTCCGCCCCTTTGCAACCCTATTTGTTATAAAATGGCCATGGCACTTTTTCACAGCAGATCATTTGCATTAAGGCCAAGTTCAACAACAAAAGTCCCAGTCAGGCGTAACATGTTTCCCAGATTGAT
Source organism: Merluccius polli (assembly GCA_030340625.1). Taxonomy (NCBI): domain Eukaryota; kingdom Metazoa; phylum Chordata; class Actinopteri; order Gadiformes; family Merlucciidae; genus Merluccius; species Merluccius polli. Next base: position 92,404 of record JAOPHQ010000649.1, read on the forward strand.
ATAAACCCCAGGAAATGTAGTCTATGTAATATTGTGTAGGCTGTCACAACATACGAGTAAAAAAAATCTATCTAATCTTTGAACAAAGGTTGGTGGAAAAGTATATGTATGTATTCCACTTTGTTAGGCACACACATATACCATATAAACACATCAAAAAGTTTGCCTGTAGCCATCAGTAAATGTCTATGGAAATCATTTTCTCCACCGCGGACAGCAGAACATTTTTTTTCCCTGCATCTGTAGTCACACCCTTCCTCTATGATGATGAGCGCTTAACATACCATCATCAATATTCGTTCAGTCTTGCTGATGGTGGTTTATCAACCTGCAGTTGTACCTGCGCTAATGGTCGGTAAAATTGAGAGGTGCAGAAACTAATTATTAAAAATTAATTCCACTGGGGCATGAGCTGACTCATTATTAATCTTGGTTATTGCTGGCAGTTTAGATCAGCCTTCTTGTGCCAGGATTGGCCCATTTGTCTGTGTCAGGGGCAGGCCCCTGACAGATGTGCCAATATGACGGACTCAGTTCTGTGGTGGGGAAGAGGCCTCTTAATTCTCTATGATGTATCGCACTGGCAGCAGCCAATTTGAGCCAAAATTGGGCCCAAATCATCTCGCTTCCCACTGCCTCTGGCAATCTGTCTCCTCTCCCGATGAGATAAACCCATTTAGGATGTAAATAAATTAGGGATTTGGGAGCCCTGAACTAATATAATATATCATTAGCAAGTTTTTGTTCAATTTTTTTTTTCTGGAGTCGCCATGGTATATCCTATCCACTGCTTTCGACACCAGCAGTGCAAAGTTACAGAAATCGGATCAACTGCACATCAAGTCGGATAATGGTTATCCAATGTCTTTCTCTTCCAAAAGGCTGATTTTTTTTTTCTTCTTTCTTCCAGTTAGTCTTGATTAATTCATTAGATGGACAGGTTTGTAGCGTATCTCTAATTAATTTTATTTGCCAGTAATGTGTCAAGGGGTGCTGATTGCGTGTCGTGGTGGCAGATATGGGGCCTGGTTGGGAGCTAGATTCACTGTAATGGATGTGGACATGCAAGGCCTGCTGGGAGAGTAATATTGAGGAAGTGTTGGATTGCCAGCCCACAGGTTTCCTCTCTAATGTGGTTATGCTGATGAGCTTGAATAAGCTAGCTAGCAGCTCAGCATATTTTTAAACTCATAATGATGATGAGTTACTCTGTAATGAGTACACATCCTCCCAGAGGTGGTGGCTGAGCTGTAGGGGGTAGATAACATAATATTGGTTACACCGCGGTGGCTATCAAAGACTTAAGCATTCGCACAATAGTGGGCATTAATCAAAAGGTGAGGCGCCGGTGACTTGATTATCGCACACTTTTTGTGAGGTTATTGCGTCTTTTAGAATGGCAACCTATTGTGAAATTGCGCTGAAAAACAAGCGGCATAATGGTCTGAAAGCCATCAAGCGGTTAAGAAAACCCATATCACTTGCCTCCTATGTTGCGGCAAAAATGCAAAGGAGGTCTTTATCGGCCATGTTGTGAGGGGAATAAAGAAACCAAACCAAAAAAGGGGAACAATTGTCAGCAGTATTTACTGTTCCCGTTTCGGTCAGTGACTCCATAGCTTATTAGATAGTTTATCCTACGCCGTTATCTCAGCCTAAGTGAATTACACCACTAACTATTGATTTCCGCGTCTGGACGGCAAGTTATAATGGGTGGTGGTGGGGGGAGGGGGGGTACACATTTTACACTATTGTGTACCTGATTAGCTTGCAGCTGTGGTGTGTAATGGTTGGGGATCAAAGTGTGTTACTGTTCTTTTAGGATGGGGGTGGGGGGGGGGGGGGGGGGGTCCAAGTAGTGGCACTTGCAGTTGCTTTAGTCTTTCCTTTCACCGTTTTGTGCTGCAATTCTCTGTCGCGGGTAATGACGCTTTCTAGAGGAGGGTTCAAAAAAATAAATGACTCATGCTTTGCGGTACGATCAAAACGCATAGAAGAGGGTTGCCTTTGGGCAAACATAATTTCACCTATTTATCATAATTACAGTACAAGGAAAGCCTACTTGAGCTCTGCTTAATCAAAAGGAATAATGGCTCCAGGTGTAATTGTTGCTCTCGAATTGCATTCATGAAATTCTAAATGACACATTCCCATTATTACCCCTCCCACTCGAACGGCAAATTGTCATTGAGGTTGATATCATGGCTGATTGTGCTTGCTGCTTTAATGCTGGTGAATAGGAGGCTTACACTTGGCGATTTTATGCCTTCAGTCATTGTATTGGTTCTGTAATTACGGGCAGTTGGAAGTGTTGGTGCTCTCTTTGTGAATGCAGTTAGTGTTCTTTTTCGGTAAACATAACTAATTTGCTTAAATAGGTTAGGCATTGAAGTAAACACTAAAATCTACTCCATAAATGGGAAATTAATGTGAATGAAAGTGGGGGGCTTGTTTAAATTACTTTATTTTCTGAAAGGGGAATTATGATTGCAGACCCTCCTTTTGTTTGTGTTCTTCTGGTTTTTCACACAGGAAAAACAAGTCCTCCAATCAAAGAATTGGGGCACTGTGTGGCTTCTGAAAAGGACTGAAGTTTAAAGTGGGACATGAATGGAAGAGCTCTCTTTGCCTGTGTCATTGGATTTTTTTCACGGGAATCGTCTTTTTTTTTAATGTTATATTTTTCATTTCAACATGTACTTTCTCGGTTTCCTCTATTCCTTTTAACTTCACATGCTCATCTATCTTCGCTAATGCCCGCCTCATCTGGATTCAGAGCAGGGGTGTGCATGTGGATGCTGTGTGGGTGGGGAGGCAGATGAAACACAGGTTGGATTAAGGCTGGAGGTGTTTTTTTTTAAATGGCTGCTCACTGTTCTTGTTGCATGACCACGTCCCCAGATGATTGTTCTGCTGTCGTGTGATTTGTGGCCTCATTAGTCATTTTGGGGTACCCCGGGCTCAAACTGGCATGATTTCCCCTTGTTGACTGCCTATTTCTCCCCACATGTTGCTGCTTTCTATTCCCTCTTGGATATGACACATGTATCCACATGTGCATAAAGTCTCTCCCCAGTGATCCCTCTATATCTCTCGCTCTCTTCCCTGTCTAGGACTCCCTCTCCGTCATTCCCTTTCAAGCTGTTAAAATTCAGGCAGTGGATCAATGTTGGACCCTTCAGAAACCATGTGAATAATTAAGCGGAGTACTAAAGCTTTTAGAGATGTGAATAGAGGCCGCTCCTTGTCCGTCCAGCCAGTTAATGACTGCTTGAGTAAATAAACAGAGCGTTTGCTTTGGGTCAGAGTGCCTTCGTGCTAATCAAGAGGCTCCTGAAATAATATCCAGAGCTCATTTACAAATGTTTATGACTTGTTTTTCCGTCACCATGCCCATGCAATGTATATGTTCTAAAAAGGTTGGCTTTCAGTGATTAGGCTATAATCAGTGTTCAAAATAAGGTTAATTTTTAATTACCTTATTTCTTCACCCGGTGCAAAATGTCATTTTGTCTTATCTTAAGCTGGGGTGTATCTATAAGTGTGTATGTATTTCTAGTAGGGCTGTCAATCAATTAAAATATTTAATCGTGATTAATTCCATGATTGTCCATAGTTAATTGCGATTAATCGCAAATTTACCGCACATCTTTTATCTGTTTAAAATGTACTGTAAAATGGCATTTTTCAAGTTCAACTGCTGTATCCAAAGAAATGGAAGATTAGCCTAACTGTAGTATCCAAGAGTCTTATTTCTATAATTTTTCTTTCTTATACTCTTTCCACCATTTCCTGCTCATTTTATTAGCAATTGTGTTTGACACATTAATGCAGGTACTGGCCTTTTTAGACGGGCGCGGAGGAGTACCTTGTTGTTGGATTGCTAGTCGCGCCCACTAGACATTAATTTTCAATGAGAGACGGTGCGGCACGGAGGAGCAGTACCTTGTTGTCGGATTGCTAGTTGCCATCCGCCTTTAATTGAAAATGAATGTCTAGCCAGTACCGGCATTAATGCGTCATTGCGTGCATGTGTGGCGTTAAAACGAATTTGCGTTAATGCCGCTATTATTGCGTTTATCGCCCAGCCCTAATTTCTAGGCTACTATATGTGTGTGGATGTGTGCTCTAGTTCCAAGAGAGTAATGGAATGACCCAGGTGGTCTGCCTGGTTTCCCTTGGCTCCCAGAATTAAGCTTTGTGTTGTGATGGAAGTCTCACACCAAACAGGGTTTGATTGCAATACCCTTTAAAAAAACAAACAAAAATGGATTATCTGGCCACAGCAGACTGAAGTCAGGTAAAAGAAAATAATCACAGCTACACTTAGTGTAGCGCTGTTCAAAAATTGTAGCTCGCCAAGCCATGATTACTGAGCATGTTTTTGTTCACACCGTTGCCGACTGGCAAGTCAGATGGCAGGACTAGGTGCTCTAATGGAGGTATGGGATGTATTCTCTCTCTCTCTCTCTCTCTCTCTCTCTCTCTCTCTCTCCTGTCAAAACAACTGTGTGTGTGCTTGGGGGACGGGGGAATCTGTCACCGCATCTCGCTGCTGTCTTTGATGCTCTATTTAGTGTTCACCCCCCCGCTGTGAGGTCACCCCAACCCAGTGACGGGCCTTTTTAAGTACTGACAGGTCGACATGCGAGGTGTGTGTGTGTGTGTGTGTGTCCGTCCAAGCGCCTCTCCCCCCACACCCCCCCCTGAGAGATGGACTTGTGCCAGTCTGTATGTATGCCTGCTCTGGTTCATTGCGATCCAATGATCCGAGGTCCAGCGCGCATCTCGCTGTTTGGTCCCTCAGTCCCAGGGACGAGTCCTTGTTGTGGGCCGGTCTCCGCTGTCCCGCCCCCTCGACCTTGTGGGATGGGAGGATGCGTGGTGTTAACCCCAGCATCCGGTTCCAAGTTGTTTTACTGAAATGCATTATTGAAACATTTTGAGGATGTCTTAACCATTTTAAAGATTCAGATTTACACTGAATACAGACACACACACACACACACTTCATTTTTTAATAAGCTGTGTGGCTTTCTTTTCTTGACACCAGTGACTATGTACAAATCTAGGCCTACTTCCTATGTTTGTGTGAGT
>JAOPHQ010000650.1:0-89247 GCA_030340625.1 Merluccius polli
TTGAATTTTTGTTTGTGCAGCACTTTTTGTAGTTGCTCCAATATTAATTGCAGGCTTTTTCATTGTTCTCACCGCACCTGGAAGTCGCTTGGCGTGCTAAACCTCACCCCACCACCCTCCTCTTACACATCTGTGTAGAGGACAGGGTATAGCAAGATCCCATTGTGCAAGTGCATTGTCTGAGGAGGGGCTACAGTACATGTGAATAGCCTGGTTCTTGCAAACAGAAGACACAGAGGCTAAACACTCACACACACACCTCTTTTTTTCTTCACTATAAAAGCATCCTTGACATGCGTAACTATGTCCATCTTGAATTCCAACCTGTGTTAATACTGCACGAAATGAAGGCCCTACGATAATGTAAGGCCTTTTGGCAATTGGTTGATGAGTCAAAAACGTTTTGCATCAAACACAGATTAACTTCTGACCTGGGAAACCGAAGAACTCAGACAGGATGTTTGTATATAGAGAACACTTGAGACAGAAAAAAAAGTTATCCATTTAAAGTGTTTATAGCTTACTGAGTCAGGGGAGCAAACTCCTCCATCTTCCAACAGTGGTTCAAAAGAGCTTCAAATGCTGCATTGCATTTCAGCGCCCAGACCAAAGAGTGACACCTAGTGGTCACTTGTGGGATCCTCCCACACTGCAGCTTTGGAGCTGAGCAGGTTCCTGTGATTTTTCATGACCTCCCCAATTTGTATCATTTGAATGGCGCGGCCTCTCGCAGGGGGTGAGACTGCTTAAAGATGTAAGAGGACCATTTTATGGTCGAATCATTCCTTCCTCTAACAGGTTTTTTTTCGTCCATCTCCATTGCACAGCCTTTCCGTGATTAAACCCTTATCTCAAAATGCTTCTTTCCTCTTGCCTGCGTTTCCATCAGTGGCGTGCTGACGCAAGCGGCCGCCATTGATCTCGTCATTCACCGACCGCCTTCGCTGCTCAGACACATGAATCAGACGGGCAGCAGACTTCCACACTTTGATATATTCCTCGTCTTTCAGTCCCAGCCTGCATTATTCAGGATCACTTACGAATGCTGCATCCAGGATTGGCTGGGATGGGAGAGGGAGGGCAGGGGAGGCAGAGGGAACTTGTTGCATACCAGATGAATACTCAAGATTGCTGGTGTTGGCTCGCTAAATGTATGTTGAACTTTGATGGGAAGGATGTATCACCAAATTGTGTATGGGGAGGGGGCTGGATAATGCAGAACAGGGGATGGGTTTGATCCCCCATGTCTGCAGCAAACCTGTGGGCTGTCTAACCACAACCTGCTCATTAATGACGTTGTGTATGTGTAATCACTGCAAGTGCCTTCTAAAATGAATAAATTGTCAAGTAAAGAGTAATGGATGGGTTTTCTTATAGAAGCAATACTCTCTTCACATTGGAAATGAAGTCTGCCAACGGTAATTCTTTCAGAGCACTCAAAAGTTACATTGGATAGATAAAAAAATAAATATGGCACTTCACTATATCAATGGTTTAGGGCATCAGAAACGGATGATGATTCGAGCTCTGTCTATAGCCCTGCATAGTGCACACTGTATACTGATTCTCAACAGACCCATGTTGATTCCCCTCCAGCATTTGATGTCTGCTTATGAGCCCAATCACCATCAACATCACAGGACTCCATCCACCCCCATCCCCACCAAAACAACACACCTGCATCATACTCTTATCTGCCTCGGGTAGCGCCTGGGGCAGAACAATTTAATTTCAAGGCAGCGCGTTTGAGTGTGTGAATGTTAAAAATATCAAAATACAAAAATTAAACAAAAACTCATATCATGCATATCAGTTTCAAAATGGTAGATGTTGCTTTAAGGGGGTGTTGTATTTTAAAAGCGCAGTGTATATTTAGCTCTTAATTACGGTGTATATTTAGCTCTCACTTTCGGTTCTTCTTCCATCTATCTTTGGAAACAGAACGAGGAGGAACTGTGAAGCTTCAGAACCAGTACAGACACAAGGTCGTGTGGCAACTGACGTTCTAACCCAACAGATGTTTTTTTTTAACATGACACCTACAGCTTGCCAAACAGTACCAATAAATAATGTGAAATAGGGCTGTGCGATATGACGATATATTTTGTGTGACAAAAGAAAAACCTCTATCGTTTCATATTATGCTCCATCCATTATTTCGTTGTTGCAAATCACACTCTTTACTAGAGCCCGACCGATACCGATATAAATATTTGGTGATTTAAAAATCCGATATTCCGATATATCAGCCAATATACAGTATATATATTTAAAAAAAGAAATTCCAGAAACGCGTAACAAAACATAAACAGATTTCCCTAACATTAGTTATATGTAGTTATTTATGAGTCCTCGCTAAAATAAAGAGGATAATTGCAGTGAACACACTTCACCGATGGGTCACACCGCGAGCGACATGAGCAGCAGTGGGCGCTGTGGCCGCTGGCTGCCATCGCCAGGGGGGCGGGGCTTCAAGCAGCACTGCAGACATCAAGTTCGGTTGCGCCCATATGCAATATCAAGTTTGTAGTAAGGCTATTCGGCAGGCCGGCGTGACAAGCATGTTCAAGTAACAATTTCCACGTTTCCCCTGTTTATTATTTAGTAATCAAAAATAATATTTTCAAACAATACGTACAAAAAATACTGTCTATTTTGTGCATGGTAGCATAATTGGAATCAGAATCGCATTGTTGGCCTAGTTTCCACACACAAGGAACCTGGTTCTTTGCTCTCAGTCAGGACACAATACAACAAACAGAAATGGAGATAAAGCATTATAAAGTGCAAAACACACTGCCGCCGCAGCGCTGCGGCACATCTATGACACAAGTGCCGCCCCTAGCACACATTAGGAAGCGTCGCGCTGCGGTGCGTCAACAGGAATGTAGTCGTCTCCGGAGCAGAAGAAAAAAAAAAAGAAAAGAAAAAAGAGCTTTTTCGGCGGCACTTGATGCGCGGCGACGCTTTGAAATAGGACAGTGGCGTGAAGTGTAGCGGGTTGCTGCTTCGCGCCGACGCCGCTCATTTGCATAAAGTTAAACTAATTTCAACTCTCCTCGTCGCTCTGGACGCTGGCGTCGCGCTGCTCAGTGCCGCCGCGGGGCCGGCCGCTTTTGCTGCTCATGTCGCTCGTGGTCGTGGATAACTCGTTCGCTCTGCCGACTCTGGCTGGATCAGCTGGTTGTAGGGTTTGTGGCGTTATAACATGGTTGAAGGGTGTTTTCGTCCATTTTCTAAATATTCATTTATCGGCCACTATAAATGCCGATACCGATAGTTTTGGAAAATGCCTAATATCGGCCAATAATATCGTCCCGCCGATATATCGGTCGGGCTCTACTCTTTACAGCAATATTTTTTGTCATTTGGATGACGCTTTATGTTCTTCCATACGGCACATGAAGGCAACACAACAAAACATGGAGGAGAGTGAACGTGACACAGAACGGGGTAATTCCGAGCAGGAGAAGGACTCTGACCAGCCAAGACAAAACGAGGAGCTTGTACCTAAAAGAGGGGTTACTTCTGTCGCATGGATGTGATTTGGGTATGAAAAGTCTGACACGGACCAGAAAACCGTACTTTGCAAAGTATGCCGCAGACCGCGTCCCCACAACAGACTCAAACACCACTAACCTCTTTTACCACCATTTACCTTTTTATATTTATACATTAATATTTTATATTTTGTTACACGCTTAATTGAACATTTGCACAAAGGATCTAAATAAAAGAAAAATAATCAAATATGAGTAAGTTACCTTTATTTGTCGAGTATATAATTCAAAATGTAATATGAAATCGGCCTGTCCATGTGGTCATTTTATATAAACTATTCATTGAATTTACAGAAAATGTGCTATATCATGATATACATCGTTATCGGGATAATGAATGACCTATAATCGGGATATGAAATTTTGGTCATATCGCACAGCCCTAATGCGAAACTGAATTAGCCAGAAGCAAAAGAAGAAATGTTGCCATGATCATTGCAATCATTTGGTTTGGATTGTGTGCATCATACATATACACATCTATACACATGCTTTGAAAAACATGGAGGCATATTGAACCTATTCCAATTCTTAACTTGAAAAGAACATTTTAAATAAACTACGGAGTCAATATTAACTTGCTTGGTTTATTGTTCATTGAATCTAGCTAGCCTACGGTTAAAAGTTCTATAAGTTTGCGGTTTTCAAAGAGAAAGTCAATTCACAATCTTCTGTTGAAATCCCATGAAATCTCACTCACAGCTTTAAATGCAAGCGCTTTTAGTGCACGTTGACAGTTTTCTTTTATGAATAAAAAAGTTAACTTTCAAGAAAGTAACAATGTTATAGTAAACCTAACTTAAAGGAAAATGTAGTGCCGCCTCATCTCTCCTTTTGGATTCTTACACTTCAAATCAAACGCTCTGATAACACCACAATTAGATGTACATTTAAAAAATAAAAGCGTATCTGGTAAACTAAGACGATATAGGACGTTCCAACCGAGTGGCTATTTCAATAGACCATAAACACAAATAAACATCTACCTACCTACAACAGCTCTGAACAATACAACCAGTTGCAATATCAATAATATTGCAATTGAATTACATAGAGTGTACAGACACCTACACATGCTGAGGTTGTTGAAAGATCTGTATGAGAATATTAGTGAAACACATGAGAAACTGCCACTATGTTTTATTTATCAAATACATTCTTGCATACTATGAACATTTAAGCCTTTATTTCATGCCCCATTTTTTATTTGTACTTTTCTCGTTCTCTCCATCCTCCCTCCTGCCTTCCTAGCATGCTATAGACTCTCTCCTTCCCCTTTTCCCTCCCTTCCTCCCATCCTTCCTTTTGTACTGTCTCCACCCTATCCTCCCTCCCTTCATCCTAGCATTGGTACCATCTCTCTCCTTCCTTCCTTCCTTCCTTCCTTCCTTCCTTCCTTCCTTCCTTCCTTCCTATTCAAATCAAGTGCATCATCTTTTGAAATTAATTAATTTAAATGCTGGAATAGATTACAAATGCGAAATAAATATAGATATGTTCAAGTAGAAAATAAAGACATTACATTTTTCGAGTACCACCATTTTGCAAAGTCGGAAGGTGGTCAGTTTTTCGTAATATTAATCATTACCGACTGGTTCTACAATTTATTTGACTAACTTTATTTTCCCCAGTAAACACGTCATCAGGCTTTGCTGCAGTAACGTGAGAAGACATAAGCGTTTATCGCCACCCCAATGCCTGGCATCACTAAGCTGCTGCTGGCGCAATGAGCCTGACAGGAAGTCAATCAACAGGAGGAAGGTCCTCCCTCCAAAAGAAGGAATGACCCCGAGGTAAGTTCTGGAGAGAGACCCCCCCCCCCCCCCCCCCCAATACGTTAGCGTCGGCAGTGGACTGCGGTTGGTCAGCCACCTTGAACCAATCGAGGGGGCTTATGACAGCGTCAGGGGAGGAGATACATTAGGCCCCGCTCCAACAGCTAATGAATGGAACTAATGGAAAAGGCTTTTCCCAGAGGTTTGTGCCCATTAATATATGTATAAGGAAATAGATTGAGTTGTTTGTTTCCCTAGCACAGCCTGATGTTTTTTTGTGGGTTTTTTTCATCAATGCTTAGCGTTGTGGCACTGCAGCCCCCTTTGGCCCTGCTAGCATTAATTACTCAGTGGCATTGGCCCTTGAGCAACACAAGGGCAACCAGGCTTCGGGCTCTTACACTAGAGGATTAGAGATAGTTTGGGCATGAAAAATAAAAACACATTGTGAATGAATTATTAAAGGGAGCTTGAAAAAGAGATTGAAATATGAAAAAGAAAATGCACTGTGAATTGCATTTTTTATATATTTTTTTAAATGTTTTATTGTGTTGTATCACTGTTAAGCACTTTACAATATTGTATTAAATCTATTCATGGGACAACACTGAAGAAATGACACTTTGATACAATGTAAAGTAGTCAGTGTACAGCTTGTATAACAGTGTAAATGAACTGTCCCCCTCAAAATAACTCAACACACAGCCATTAATGTCTAAACCGCTGGCACCAAAAGTGAGTACCCCCCTAAGTGAAAATGTCCCAAATTGGGCCCAATTAGCCATTTTCCCTCTCCGGTGTCATGTAACTCGTTAGTGTTACAAGGGCTCAGGTGTGAATGTAGGTGTGTTTAATTTGGTGTTCTCGCTCTCACACTGGTCACTGGAAGTTCAACATGGCACCTCATGGCAAAGAACCTTCTGAGGATCTTGCTGAGCGTCATATCCAGAGGTTGTCTTTGGAAAATAGACGTAGGAGTGCTGCCAGCATTGCTGCAGAGGTTGAAGGGGGGGGGGGGGGGGGGGGTCAGCCTGTCAGTGCTCAGACCATACGCCGCACACTGCATCAAATTGGTCTGCATGGCTGTCATCCCAGAAAGAAGCCTCTTCTAAAAATGATGCACAAGAAAGCCCGCAAACAGTTTGCTGAAGACAAGCAGACTAAGGTCATGTATTACTGGAACCATGTCCTGTGGTCTGATGAGACAAAGGTCAACTTATTTGGTTCAGATGGTGTCAAGCGTGTGTAGCGGCAACCAGGTGAGGAGTACAAAGACAAGTGTGTCTTGCCTACAGTCAAGCATGGTGGTGGGGGCTGCATGAGTGCTGCTGGCACTGGGGAGCTACAGTTCATTGAGAGAACCATGAATGCCAACATGTACTGTGAAATACTGAAATACTGAAGCAGAGCATGATCCCCCTCTCTTCGGAAACTGGGCCGCAGGGCAGTATTCCAGCATGATAACGACCCCAAACACACCTCCAAGACGACCACTGCCTTGCTAAAGAAGCTGAGGGTAAAGGTGATGGACTGGCCGAGCATGTCTCCAGACCTAAACCCTATTGAGCATCTGTGGGGCATCCTAAAACGGAAGGTGGAAGAGCGCAATGTCTCTAACATCCATCAGCTCCGTAATGTCGTCAAGGACGAGTGGAAGAGGATTCCAGTGGCAACCTGTGAAGCTCTGGTGAACTCCATGCCCAAGAGGGTTAAGGCAGTGCTGGAAAATAATGGTGGCCACACAAAATATTGACACTTTGGGCACAATTTGGACATTTTCACATAGGGGTGTACTCACTTTTGTTGTCAGCAGCTTAGACATTAATGGCTTTGTGTTGAGTTTTTTTGAAGGGACAGCAAATGTTCACTATTAATCAAGCTGTACACTGAATACTTTACATTGTATCAAAGTGTCATTTCTTCATTGTTGTCCCATGAAATTATATAATAAAATATTTGCAGAAATGTGAGGGGTGTACTCACTTTTGTGAGATACTCACAACGGTCTGTTAACCCTGCGTGTGTTGCTGCGGAGGAAATATCAATTATTTTGATGTAATCTCTATTGGGGATTAGCCCCCCATACATACATATAAAACGGCGATCAAGAATGCCACCGAAAAAAAGTCCAACACCGGAGGAGTTCGAGGAAATAAAAACTTCTCTCGACTTCTTAATCGAGGATGTGACTGCTGTCAGAGTGCAGCAGAAGCAACTTACGCGCTCGTATGCGCGTGCGGTGGCCGCGGACAACAGGGAGCCCAGCGAGCAGGAGACGCGCTCAGTGGAGCAACAGTTAGCGTCCTACCTCCAAAGCAAGGGGATAGAGATGGACCTGGAGCACATCGAGGCGTGTCATCCACTGCCCACGAGGAACGATAGACCACCAGCCGTGATATTGAAATTTGTCAACCGGAAAAACAAGATGGCACTAATGAAGCAAGGACGCAAATTGAAAGGGACGGACGTTTTCATGAATGATCACTTAACCAAAAAAAAATGCTGACATGGCAAAAAAGGCAAGACAACTCAAAAAGCAATGCAAGATCCAACAAACCTGGGTAACAAGCTGCAAAAATATTCATCAAACTGAACGGGACTGAAGCAAAAGTGTTGGTGTTGAGGAATATTGATGAACTCGACAACTACTGATAGCTTGAATCAACAGAATCAAGGTAACATAACTATACACCCAACATGCACAACTCACCTAACACACAGACTACACCAATGAACAACGATGACATGGACGTGCTACAGAGAACTCTCTACCATAAACAGATGGAACTGGAAACGTTTGAATACAAGGAACACAACACAATGGATCTTAATACAGAAACAGATCCTGATAATAACTTTCTCTCTTCAATCATCAATAACTGTCATTATTTTACACAAGAGCAATATGAAAATAGTATCAAATCAGTGGGTAAACTGTCAATAATACACTTTAATAGCATAAGTATGTATAGAAACTTAAATTCCATCAAAGAGTATTTACAACAATTCACTCAACCATTTAGTATCATTGCTATCACAGAAACTTGGTTCAACATTGATAAAGGTATTGATTTTTGTCTTGATGATTATGAATTAAGCTATATTAATAGAGAAAGGAAAACAGGGGGTGGAGTTGCTCTATATATTCACAAATCAATCAAATGTATGGTCTTAACAGATATGACATGTGCAATAGATGGAACAATGGAATGTTTGACTGTAGAAATTAATAATGGAAAGAAGAAAAATATAATTATAAGTTGTGTATATTGATCACCTGGTTCAAATATAGAATGCTTTAGTGAATGGATGGATAAACTGTTTTCCACTGTAAAGAAAAAAACATTATTTATCTGTGGTGATTTCAATATTGATCTATTAAATCCAACTAAACTGAAAATCATAGATGACTTCTTGGACCCAATGTATAGCATGTCCCTTTATCCAACTATAACCAAACCAAGCAGAATAACATCACACAGTGCCACAATTATCGATAACATCTATACTAACATCATGGGACGTTTAACCACCAGTGGCCTGTTTATATGTGACATCACTGATCATTTACCTGTGTTTATTTTGTTTGACTGTGATGTAAAGAAAACTAAAAAGGACATGAAAGTTATCCATAAACGCATAAGAACTGAAGAAACTATCAACGCACTGTCTGCTGCTCTAGGATTGGAGTACAGTCTATAGAGAATCTGATGTGGACAGTGCGTATGGTCATTTTTTAGATATATTCATTTCTCTGTATAATACACACTGCCCTGCTGAAGAACGCTGTATAAAGACAAACAAAACTAAAAGTCCTTGGCTTACCAAAGGAATATTAAATGATTGTAAGAAGAAAAATAATCTCTACAAAGTGTTCATTTAGTTAAAAACTAAAGAAGCAGAACAAAGATATAAGATCTATAGAAATAAACTAACGGATATAATAAGAACTAGCAAAAAGCTATATTATAGAATATTATATGAAAATAAAAATAATACAAAAGGAACTTGGGATATATTGAACAACTTAATTAAACAAGGATCAACCAAGGCAACATATCCTGACTATTTCAGTGACACAAACGGTGTTAATCATGACATGGATAATATAGTTAACAGCTTTAATAGTTTTTTTTGTAAATGTTGGCCCAGAGTTGGCTGGTGAAATTCCGGACCTGGGATTTGACCAATGCAATTCAAATATTAAAAGGAACCCTCATTCAATTTTTCTCTCAGCAACAAACGAGCAGGAGGTAATAAACATTGTTCTAAAATGCAAAAGTAATCTATCCACGACTGTCACGATATTGATATGACAATTGTTAAAAAAGTTATAAATAACATTGCAAAACCTCTAACCCATATCTGTAACTTATCATTCCAATCTGGTCGTTTCCCAAATAAAATGAAAATTGCAAAAGTAATCCCATTATACAAAAATGAGAGTAAGCACAGTTATACAAATTACAGACCAATATCCCTACTACCGCAATTCTCCAAAGTCTTAGAAAAACTCTCCCGACTAGAAAAGTTTCTTGACAAACACCAGATAATTAATCATGGTCAATACGGTTTTTAGAACAAAAACAACCACCTCTATGGCAATAATTGATGCAATAGAGGAAATCACCAATGCACTGGACCAAAAAAAACATGCTGTTGGAATTTCTATCGACTTAAAAAAAGCTTTCGATACAATCAATCACTCTATCCTACTCAACAAACTTAAACTATATGGTATAAGGGGAGTTGCCGGGGAGTGGTTAAGAAGCTACTTAACAGGACGGGTACAATATGTTAAAATGGGACTGTATTTATCAAAAACTCTTGGCATTTCTTGTGGTGTCCCCCAGGGGTCCGTTTTGGGACCAACACTGTTCAATGTTTATATTAATGACATATCTGGTGTATCGCAACTGCTAAAACTAATACTATTTGCAGATGACACCAACATATTCTTTAGTAGTAATAATTATAATGACCTTGTGAACACGGTAAATGAGGAATTAAATAAACTTAAGAAATGGATGGACACTAATAAATTATCATTAAATTTAAATCAAAGTGTCAAAGTCAAAGTGTCTTTATTTGTCCCAACAGGGAAAATTGATTTGCAGCCGGGAAGATCCACACATTCAAACACATACACAAATAGACAACACCAAATAACATGTAACATATAACGTATCATCATGGGAAGATCAAAGGGACCTACCGCAAGATAAGATATGATTCAAAGTGCCAATAATGTACACTGTACAAACAAATAAATAATAAATAAACAGCAGGGGCCTAAAGTGCAAATGCAACAGGTTACAACAGCCATAAACAGTCTGTATATACATACAATTAATTATCTACTGTTTAGCAACTGAATGGCCGTGGGGACAAAGGAAACCTTAAATCTCTCGGTGCGAAGAGCAGGCACCTTCCACCGACGGCCTGAGGGCAACAATATAAACTCAGACTGGAGGGGGTGATCCACACACTCCAGAATCAAGGGAGCCTTCCTAAGAACTTGCCTGCTATACATATCAGTAAGCTGCATTTGACTCCTCCCTGTAACCTTACTGGCCACTTTAACAAGGTTGGCGAGCCTGTTTTTATTGGCCAGAGTCAGGTTTCCATACCAGGCAACCACACAGAACATAAGAACAGATTCAATGAAGCTTCTATAAAAGAGGGTCATCATCTCCGAACAGACATTAAAAGAATACATTTTTCTCAGAAAATAAAGCCGTTGCTGTACTTTCTTTGTTGTGGAGGCAACATGAGCGTCAAAACACAATTTATTGTCAACGACCACTCCCAAATATTTATAGCTGTCCACCAACTCAATCTCTGCACCTTTAATGCTGGTTAATGCAGGACAAGGTTTGGACTTCCTAAAACTGATAATCATGTCCTTCGTCTTTGACACATTAATTTGAAGAAAGGATTTATCACACCATGATACAAAATCATTTATGACGGACCCATGCAACAGCTGATCCTCTTCAAGAAGACTCACGATGACGGAGTCGTCAGCAAATTTAATAATGTGACTGTTAGCATAGTTGCTGCGACAATCATTCGTGTACAATATGTATAATAAAGGGGAGAGACAACATCCTTGAGGAGATCCAGTGGAGGACTGCAGCTGATTTGAAAGGGAGCCATTTACCCTCACACACTGGGAACGGTTTGTTAAAATGTCTAATATCCAGCCAACAAGATTAAAATCCAGATTAAAAAGACTGATTAATTTCTCTGCCAAGAGATGTGGCTGGATAGTATTAAAAGCAGAAGAAAAATCTATAAACAACAATCTGGCCTGAGTTTTTGATTCCTCAAGGTGACGATAAAGAAAGTGTAACAATGTGACAGTGGCGTCCTCCACACCTCTACCAGCCCTATACGCAAATTGCAGGGGGTCCAGTAATTCCTCTACCTGCAGTGAAATTTCATTTTTTATGAGCTTCTCTAGGGTCTTCATAACTAGAGATGTCAACGCCACAGGCCTGAAATCATTTAGTGATGAAGGCTTTTTTATCTTTGCAACGGGGACAATAGTGGAATGTTTCCATAACTTAGGGACCCTTTGTTGCTGGAGGGATAGGGTAAAGATAAAATGGAAGATGCTGCTCAGCTGTTCAGCACAAGTTGCGAGAACATGGCCACAAATGTTATCAGGTCCAGGACTCTTCCTCTTTTTAGTTTGTTTTAAGTATCTTTCGATATTTTTGACATCCAAAGAAAAAGCAGGAGGAACTCTTGTTGTGTCCTTTAATGTATTCACCGTATCGGTGAAGTCATGACTATCAAATCTTGAATAAAAACAGTTTAACTCATCAGCCAACTGCTTATCAGAATTAAAACCAGTCAGGGCAATGTTCCTGTCACCTCTATCAGTACACCCAGTCATAAGTTTCATTATGACTGGGTGTGTCTTGAAAAGCGCTATATAAATGCAATTAATTATTATTATATAATTATTATTTACTGCGCAGAGAATTAAATATTCGTCGGGAGAGGGTTATCAGACCATAGATGTAGGCTAGCCTTTCCAGACAATTATCATTTCCAGACAATTATCTTTTTCAGCGGTACCGTTTCACGTCACAGTCCATCATTTACATACACAACCTAATCCGTCCTTACATGTGCAACATTACCAAACGTAGTCTCTCACATCCCAGCAGATATTGTGTGTTGCACTGCGTTTCTTTGCAAATGTTTTTTGTACAATGTCGGAGATGTAGAGGCAACTGTATACAGTCAAATAGCCACTTAATATTTACTTTACAGTGTAAAACATGATCAAAATGATCATGCCGAGGTCTTATCTGTTTGAATAATGTAATCTTAAGCTGCTGTCAAGTGCGCTTCTCCCCCGCGGGATTGCACCTAAATGAAATAAATAGTTACCATTCAAGCAGTTTTCCTCTGTAATATTATTGTGATCGCAAAGGACTCCATTTAAACTTACGCAGCAGTGTTGCACTTCTTTCTAAAAACGTGTTGAAACTCGCCATATGAGCGCATTAGTAGTAGGTATATTAAGTATTTCCAATCGAGGTTGGTGACTTCCCCGTTGCCTATGGTGACTCGTCGAATCGGGGCTCCATTGATGCTGGCTTTTTATAGTTGTGGTGCACGCGCTCAACCCTAGGTGGAACTCCTCTGAGTTGATCAACTTAACTCAAAACCGGTGTTGTGGAACCGAAATCCCAGAGTTTTCTATCTCAGTGGAGATCAACTCAGCGTTTAGGATTAAACTCAGAGGTTGTTAAACCTGCTTTGTGAAACGGACCCCTGATATATAAAACGAACGTGATATTTTCTTGTGTTCTTTTGTTGTTCAATTACTTTGTTGTGTTCTTACCTAATCCCAAATTCCCCATCTGGGAATGGATTGCTTTATTTTACCTTATGTAGTATTAAAAAAACTAAAAGCGGTCCTTTGATGGTGTCTCTTTGCCCTGCTCTTCCCTCCCTCAGTGGGTCCGGTCCGTTAAAACAGCCAGCGGTGTGTTTCAAGAGGAACAAGCACCACAAGGGCTCCATCTACTGTGCTGCCTGGAGCCACTGTGGTCAGCTGCTGGCCACCGGCTCCAACGACAAGTATGTCAAGGTCCTGCCGTTCAGCGCAGAGACCTGCAATGCAACAGGTATGTGGGATACAAGATAGTCCAGTAGTAGTGGTGCGGGTGTTGGCCTGCTGAAAATATAAAGTGGTTGAAGTTGCTTTGGATAAAAGCGTCTGCTAAATCACTAAATAGTGAATAATAATAATAATAATAATAATAATAATAATAATAATAATAATAATAAATAGGTGCACTATGTTAGTAGTCCATGTAGGAAGTGTCATGTATATTAGATGTAGGAAGTGATCCTTGATAAGATTTTATTCTCTATCTACCTTCTACATGACCGATCAGAGTTTCCTCAACTACAGAAGTGGTTAAATTGTAAGGGTGAAGGAAATGTTGTTGACATTCTGTGTGTGTGTGTGTGTGTGTGTGTGTGTGCGTGCGCATGCGTGTGTGTTTGTGTATGCGTGTCCCAGGCCCTGACCTGGAGTTCAGCATGCATGACGGCACCATCAGAGACCTGGCGTTCATGGAGGGTCCGGAGAGCGGCGGGGCCATCCTGATCAGCGCCGGCGCCGGCGACTGTAACATCTACACCACCGACTGCCAGAGAGGACAAGGCCTGCATGCACTCAGCGGACACACGGGTACAAGACACCAGGGCTTCTGCATTGTACCTGCAAACACAGGAGCTCACAGGGGGGAGAGCATACAAGCACTGTGCAGAATGAGAGAGGCTCAGAACAGGCATTTGATCCATCTGCAAAAATGTCCCTGTTTGGGACAAAAAATGTCAGTCTAACGTAACATAAACGTGATGTGTGTGTTGTCCCTATCAGGTCACATCCTGTCTCTGTACACGTGGGGGGGCTGGATGATCGCCTCGGGGTCCCAGGACAAGACGGTGCGCTTCTGGGACCTCCGGGTGCCCAGCTGTGTCCGAGTGGTGGGCACCTCCTTCCACGGCTCAGGTATTAACATTTTACTGCTGCTTTGTTTCTCACCGTCGACTCCAGCCTAGATGTTCAATGTTCATCATCCCACACGACCGTTTGAAGGGGTTTCCCCAGCCCCATATATGCTCCTCTGTATTTTTCACTTTCCAACGTCGAATGGTATATTTGAAAGAACCCAACCTACTCAAGCTTGTGACCTTATGAATAAATATGGAGACATTGTTGATACGCTGGGAAACAATCATTTAAATCATAGACGATTTTAAGTTATCATCCATGGTTTGAGCGCGTACGGAGCGCAGGGTGCACATCTGAGGCTAGGGTTTACCGTTTGAAGGGGTCATATTCTTTTAGTTTTGCAAACCTTAAACCTATTTTAAAGAATGTTTTCATTCCCCTCTAGTGAGTTAGTCATATTATTTTAAATGTTGATTTAAATGTATAATACAATATAATAAATATAAAACTCAGTTTCAGATTCCTATTTTTTTTCCCGTTCGTAATCATTGTTTTCTTGCAAAATATTTTAAAAGAGCCAGTAAGAGTACAGATAAAGTACCGAACCGAAAAGCAGTATCAATAAGAGTTGTAGTATGGATAAAATCCTAATGATACCCATCATTACACAACCTAACTATCTGAGCCCCGATTAGCATTTCATAGAAATATCTTGGCTGTTTACTCAATAACATGGCCGTTTAGTCAAATCGGTTTTGCGTAGAACTTCATTACAGTCTGAATGACAGCTTTATTGCAAATAATTTACCCTGGTCCTGCACGAAAAAAGATCTTGTAATTAGTGATACTGAACCCATTAAAGCATTTCCCATTAAACAACACATTAAAGTTTTACCACCATCTAAACTCTCTCTCTTTCTCTCTCTCTCCCTCTCCCTACAGGTAGTCCCGTTGCCTCGGTAGCGGTGGACCCCAGTGGGCGTCTCCTAGCAACGGGGCAGGAGGACAGCGCCTGCATGCTGTACGACATCCGGGGGGGGCGCATGGTGCAGACATACCGGCCGCACAGCAGCGACGTGCGCTCCGTACGCTTCTCCCCGGGGGCCCACTACCTGCTCACCGGCTCCTACGACACCAAGGTCATGGTGACCAACCTGCAGGGTAAGTCCGTCGGTGGCCAAGAGGGGGATGGTGAAAAGATGAAAGAACTAAAAAAAAACGTTGTACCGCCTACCTGCTTCAGCTCCTTAGGGGTGGGATAGTCTAGTAGTGGTTCAGGGGGGGGGGGACTCGTCGGACTCCCAGCCGGATGGTTCTGGGTTCGAACCCCTAAAGTCCGCAGTCTGACCTGTAGGCGTCCGAACCCTCGTCTCTCCTCCTGAATCACAAAAAAAGCGATTCTCGAATATTTCACTCGAAGTCGCTTTGGATTGAAGCGGCTGCTACGTGGCTGTAGTAAAACGTAATGATAGCGAGTCGATGGCGATAAATGGTGAAATTGTAAAGGTGGTTTGGTTTTATGGACCACCTATCCGTTTCTGGCCACTAGAGGGCAGCAGGTGCTCGCCCGCAGGGCACATCTTGTGAAACAAACAGAGTCCCTCCTCTACCTGTCTTTCATCACCGGAAGGAAAGCTGACACTCTCTGTTTCTCTCCGAGTGGTGGGGTTACACCGTTAGCTGAGCTTAAATTAACTGTTTGTGGTTTCGTAACACTTCCCCCCTCTCTCTCTCTCTCTCTCTCTCTCTCTCTCTCTCTCTCTCTCTCTCTCTCTCTCTCTCTGTGTAGGTGACTTGACCAAGCAGCTGCCGGTGACAGTGGTGGGGGAGCATGGGGACAAGGTTATCCAGTGTCGGTGGCACGCACACGACCTGTCCTTCCTTTCGTCCTCCGCAGACCGCACTGTGACACTCTGGACGCACAAGCCCTAGACAGCTCGCACACGCACACGCACACACACACACACACACACACACAAGCGTTTAAATGTCCAGCTCCAATACTGCTGTACGATTTACGCTGTCACACAAACATGACTCGCCATTCAGGCTCCCCTTGGCATGCTGCCTGATGAAGTCCAAAACACACACACACACACACATACCCAGTAAATAAGGCTTGTCTCTTTCAACCAATGGGAAATGTAACTGCGTACAAAATCTGCAAAGCATTTAAACAGCCCTGATTTGTGGGTATTAGTTATGTGTATGCTGGGTTGGTATGTGTTGGCTTGCTAATTTTGCTACATTTCTTTTTTTAATCATATCATTTCTTTTTTTAATCATATCCACTGCTCACCAGGCACAGCACTGAAGACGTTATCTGATCACATGTTATATAAATGAGGGTGCCTTCCTGCAGTTTCCCCTACATACAAAAAAACCTCTTAAAAGCTGAACAAAGGCCATGGTCTTTTTTTAAAGATCATGTTTTGTTTCATGATTTTGAAATTGAAATGCATTCCTTCCTTTTTTTTTGGTATTATGCTGCTATTTTGGAGGCAATTGTTGAGAGGTTGGTTTTTAAGGTGTGGATGCAAATGTACATTTTAATGCATCTATATATCAGGCATTAGGCAAGTTATTATATAGCCTAACTATTGATCAAACAGCTATGTCATTCATCCTATCACCAACCTACTAATGTATAGTGTAACCGTTCTTGTTCTATAGAGCTCAGCGTTGTACATAATGAGATGACATTGTAGAAACTTGCTTGATGTAAATGTCAAAATCAGTGTTTCCCTCGAAAGCTGTTACAGTGTCTTGAAATCGCTTGCAATTAGTTTCTTTTAACATATGGCTTCAAAGGGATTTACAAATATGCTTTATTTTTGCATCCTAGCGTTGAATTTAAGATTACCATCGTGCAGTGTGGTCTACTGCTGCCTGTAATTGATCAGGATACAGGAGGCGAGGCGTTTGCCTGTGAAAAAGGGTTATTATATGCACATTGAAATCTTAAAGCACGCAGTCGTTTTGGTTCATTTTAAAGCCAGTATTGTATGTTTGCACATTTTCTTTGGAATTTCTGTTACTAATTTACCCTTCAAGTAGAATACATTTTAAGCTTATTAAATTAATGGTCATGTACAGTGTATTGTTTGAACTAAAGAGCGGCCAAAACACATAGGGGTATTTATTTCACTTTATCTTCATGTAATCTAATGTATTACATGGTTCTATGAAATGTTAGTGGCCCATTTTCTATGGTTTATTATGTGATTAAGTTAATGCTACCTTTATTGAAGTGTAAACTACTGGTATATTCATGGAATAAAAAAGTTATTTTACACTTCAGATTGCTAAAAACTTTTTTCTCCCCCCTCTGTTCATTGAAAATATGACGAGACAATATTCCTTCACTAAAGATTCGAGGCTTTATTCCTCCGATTTCAACAAAAACAAGTGTTACAAAAGAGCATCAAACTGTACATATGTTAAAATTAATTAAATTTTTTTATATAGGAAATGGTGTGTCTGTAATGGTCCAATTCCCTGACATAGACAACGCCTTAATCATTAGACCAATACTTGACATACAGACAATTAAAAAAAATATACAGAAAGAGTGCTGTACCTTTCTTGTGTTCAGACATTTCATGGACTCCAATTGCAAATAAAGGTTATGTTGAAAAAAAGACAAAAAGTGGTAGGACGGCATACAAAAGGTAGAATAAATACATCATATCTGAAGTTGTGCATCTAAAGACATGGTTAAAACGTGAAATTAAAAGGATGACATTATCAAAAAATCTCTCAATAAAAGCTGTCCCTGATTGCAGTGATTATTTTTTCCACGTGATCTGTGTGCAGACGTGGAAATCCAGTTCTAAGTGAAACAATTACCCAGAAAGCACCAGGTGAGTGAGGCATCCAAGTAATTCCTCTCCCACACTCCCCCCCCCCCCACCCCTCGTATGCTACATATATACATGATACATATAACTCTTGTAGTGCTTTTGTACTGTCCCTTAAGGACAATTATTTACAGCTACCTTTTGAACCACGTATTGCAGTCACCAGACCTCCTCATCCACAGATACCGCATGTCCTCCTCTTCAGAAAAGAAAGAAGGGCAGTCCTTTTACTGGTTCAGTCCCGGGGGTTTGCTAGCTAGAGACAGGAGGGTCATGGCATGTCAGTTGGTGGTGCCGGGCCGGGCCGCGGCGCCCCCCGAGGGCAGGGTGACGCGCTGCTCGTCCATGCGCTTGGCCTGTGAGCGCATGATGAGGCTGAAGAAGTCCTCGTCGGGCACGGTGGGCCCGCGGGCCGGCGGCGGGGGTGGGGCACAGCGCTGGTCGTCCAGGCGGGAACCCTTGGAGGGGAAGATTACGCATTAACAGTTTATCAGCAGGTCTCAGGACTTTGGCTTGAACATAAATCGGCAAACGAACACCTGCAGTACAACAAATGAGCTGGATTTTTTACCAGTACCGTTCTAAGAAACAGTATGACCACTGCATGCAATCTATATAGGGTGTGTACATCAGAATGCATCATGGGATTTTTTTGTTGGCGATACTCCGCCATATTGAGAGGACTCAAGAGAGTTGTAGTACTGTAAAATCCTAAATCAATGTAAATAAACGACAACCTAAGATAATGAAAACCTTGTTTTGCCACGTCTGTGGGAAACGCTGTGGCATGACATGACTACCAACACAATAACTAACATTCCTATGCTTCCAAAATGGCGGCGGCATTGCGATGTGACACATGCCCGCAAAACTATAGCACACTCGGAGAGTTTCGCCAAAGAACTGAATGTATGAACACAAGCTCCAAGCCCCGCCCCTCACCTGGCACTTGACGAGCATGTCGAAGAAGTTGTCGTCGGGCTCGGCGTCGTCTGCGCTGGCCATCAGGTGGCTGAGCACCGCCTGGTTACCGTGCTGCTGGTGCAGCCTGAGTCCCGGCAAGCTTCCCCCGGACGCCGCCGCCGCCGCAGACTCATTCAGCCGCCGGCTCGGTGCGCCCGCTACGCTCGCGCACTCGGCTGGCGATGGACAGTCATGTTCAAGAGAGAAGAAAAGGATGAGTCTCTCGCCTACTGTCTGTCACTGGGTATGTCATTTCTGCTCCCTTGCCTCCCTCTGTCTATTCCTCTCTCCCTCCATATCTCTCTCTCTCTCTCTCTCTGATCATCGTAATTTTTCCCTTTGCATCTGCGTTCCTTTCTCACTTGATCTCCCTCTGATTTTCACTTTCCTCTCTCTCTCTCTCTCTCTCTCTCTCTCTCTCTCTCTCTCTCTCTCTCTCTCTCTCTCTCTCTCTCTCTCTCTCTCTCTCTCTCTCTCTCTCTCTCTCTCTCTCTCTCTCTCTCTCTCTCTCTCTCTCTCTCTCTCTCTCTCTCTCTCTCTCTCTCTCTCTCAGGACTCACATTTCCTGAGGAGGACGCTGCTGGGAGGCGCTTCCGGCACGCTGTTCAGCGAGTGGCGGCTGCCCTTGTCCTGGATGGAGCAGCGCTGGTCGTCCATGCGGTTGCTCTGGAAACGGCTGAGCAGGTCGAAGAAGCCCTCGTCCCCGAGAGCGTCGGGACTGAGCCGCTGGGAGAAGAAAAAAAAAACAAAACATGAAATTGAATCTTTGGCTACGGCTGTTTGTCTTGCAGTGAATGAGCAGGTCGCGCGGCTTAAGCGGCGCCATATCGGTATCAAAGACTTTCCTTTCTTTGAGGGCGTACCTTTTGTGGTGCCTGCCCAGTCATCTGGCTGCTGTCCAAGGTGTTGCTGGTGTCCTGGAGGACCTTAGTGGAGCTGCTCGCCTTGTGCTTCTTGCCGCGCAGCCGGCTGACAAAGAAGAACTTGGAGGTGCTCTTGGCCAGGCTGGGCTTGGACTGCTTGGTCAGGATGTCACCGTTCCACTGCTGACCCTTGGGACAGAAGGACCAGAGAGGGTGATGCATATTAGGGTGATGCAGGGCAGGAGGAGGACCAGAGAGGACCCCATATTAGGGTGATGCAGGGCAGGAGGAGGACCAGAGAGGACCCCATATTAGGGTGATGCAGGGCAGGAGGAGGACCGGAGAGGACCCCAGGTTAGGGTGACGCAGGGCAGGAGGATCAGAGAGGACCCCAGGCTGTCAAGACAGTCTGATTCATGGGGGAGTAAAAGTGTGAACGTGTGTGTGTGTGTGTGTGTGTGTGTGTGTGTGTGTGTGTGTGTGTGTGTGTGTGTGTGTGTGTGTGTATGTCTCTTACATTCATCTTGATTTCCGGCGTTAGCTTCATCAGTTCCAGGTTCTCCATGCTGTGTCTCCTGCCCACACGAGGCCTTGCTCCTAAAAAACACACCGATAACCACGACAAGCTCCGTTAGCCTCGGTTAGTCGATATTCTACCGGAAAAAAAACAAGACATGTTGTTGTTCTGTTGGCGTACCGTTCGGGTTGTGGTCCGTCTCCTTGTTGTCAAACAGCGAGGAGTTGTTGGTGCTGTAGCTGAGACCC
The DNA here is from genome assembly GCA_030340625.1 of Merluccius polli. Classification (NCBI taxonomy): domain Eukaryota; kingdom Metazoa; phylum Chordata; class Actinopteri; order Gadiformes; family Merlucciidae; genus Merluccius; species Merluccius polli. Next base: position 20,776 of record JAOPHQ010000650.1, read on the forward strand.
AGCACCGTCTGCAGATCAGAGACGTTCATACGAGCAGTCAGCTCTCCGCTTCTGTCCCCAGTCTGTAAGAAGTCATTAAAAGCAAATGATATTAAAAAACAAGATACAACTACATGTATTTAACTTGTATTTAAGTATGATATATTGTTTCATATAATGAAAAAGGTTAGGAAATCTTTTGCCATAATACGATGAATACTGGGACACAAAAAACATTATAAATACAATATATATATATATATATATTGCACATATTGCTTATTTCTAATAAAATAAGATGTTCTAAGTTCATATATTTTGTTTAACACACTTATAATAATGCTGCAACGGTTCTGTTTTGTGTGTGTGTGTGTGTGTGTGTGTGTGTGTGTGTGTGTGTGTGTGTGTGTGTGTGTGTGTGTGTGTGTGTGTGTGTGTGTGTGTGTTGTACCTCTTTGGAGATCTCTAGGTGTTTCTCCGCAAAGTGCATGGCCTGGTCGTGGTTCCCCAGCGCAGTGTAGGCGTTCCCCAGACTCCAGCACGCACGGCCCTCCCCAATCCTGCAGCCAAAACCAAAGACCGTTGCCATGGAGATGTCGTACACAAGAGGGTTCTTCTCTTTAACGTTTCATTGTCATCTTAAGCCACTCGATTAGAGGTTCACATCACTTCTCTCCTTATTGCATGTAGTCCTGGATGATTTATAACACTACAGTACAATGTTCTTAAAGTGTCAGTGAACCCACATTTTTATTTTATTTTTTTTAAACATGGTATAACATAGTAATCTATCCATTTTGTCACTGTTACTAAAATAAGACTGTAGTTTAGAGAAAACAGGTGTAAAATCCTATGTCTTTGCCAGTCTCCGTCAACCAGTTTGTGAACTACTCTGCTTTGAACTCTTTGAAGGTTGCGTTCTTTTCATAACGTCAAAGTGCATCAAAGGTGCCCCTTCAGCGTCACGACGAAGGGACACAAAGCGGCGAGGTGTGTGTGGATGCGCGGAGCGGTTGATGTCGATGTCCGTGTGCGAGAGAGGGTTAAGCTTTTCTGACACTTTTAGTATAATGCCAAGGTATGTGGCGCATTTCATATACAACATCGCTCATTATAACGCTCATACACAACGATGGTACCAGCTTTAAAAAAAAGGATCACAAAGTTGCTGTAGGTCGTAACCAACACGACCCCCCCTCCCCTCCTACAACTCTTAGGCCAGATTTTTTTTAAATCTCATATTGTTCAAATTCAAGCTGAAACAGGGGGTTCACTTTCACTTTAAACAGAGTGAACTTGTTCTTGGCAAAAGCAACAACAACCACGCCTTGTTGTGACAGACCCCTTGTTTGGAGCCCCTTGCCCCAAGGAAGAAGGAAGGGAGAAGGACTAAAAGCTAACCCACTTGTCCATTGGGTGTACAACAGAGCGATGGTTCGTATTCAAGTTAAGTGACAACTAGCATGATCTCTTAGGGGGTGTCCTGGGAGAGTGTCCCCCCTTGTGTCCCTTTCTATCTCAAATCAGCATCCAAGCAATGTTTCAAAGGTCTATGGTTTGAAAAGATAACGAGTAATAACACAAAGAGTGACTGTACCGGTCATTGAGGTCCTGGGCTATGATCAGGTGTTTGAGGTGATAGTCGATGGCCCTCTCGTAGTCCTGGAGGAGCGTGTAGGTGTTGCCCAGGCTGTAGCAGGCCTGGGCCTCCACTGCCCGGTCCTTCAGCTGCCTGGCCAGCTGCAGGGTCCTCCTGCAGGACACAAAGCACACACAGCGTTGGTCTATGCCGACGCTCGCACCATTCATATTCTCCTTAACCAAACAGCCCCAGGTCAACGGGAGAGCAACAGGAATGGCTTTTAATACATCAAATGATCTCCTGACCAAAGTGTACAAAAGTTATTTTTTTAATATAATGTGATGATGTAATGATGTGATGCTTTTATGTTGTTGACAAACATTCATTCATTCATCCATCCGTTTGGTTCTGCGAATAATCCTGCCTATATGAGATGCATTCTAGGCAGATATTTAGACTAGAAAAAGAGAGTATTTGCAAACTTCATTCACTTGATAAAAATGTGCTCTGGATTGGGGCCTGAATGGGGGGGCTGGCTTACTTATAATGCTCAGCGGCCACTTCAAACTCCCCCAGGAAGATGAAGGCGTTCCCCAGGTTGCAGTAAGCCCGTCTCTCCGCCGAGCGGTCGCCAAACTCCTTAGCGATGAGTAGGCGCTAAGAGGTGCAATGAAAACAACACTTTTAGTTCATTTATATTGCACATTTCGTTTCTGCATCTTTGAAGTTTGGAAGAAGAAAAAACATTTTAGTCTCAGAATTACACAATACCTGTTCATGGGAGGACACAGCATTGTGGAAGTTCCCCAAGAGGTATTGTGTGTTGCCAAGGTTACCGTAGGTTCTTCCCTGCGCGGCTCGGTCCCCATGCTCCTTCACAATGGCCAAGTTTGCCCTGGAAAACATAAACGTCACAGGCCAGTCAATCTTGTGTTCTGGGAGGCCAATCTTAGACCCCTCAGATGCGAGATAAGAAGTAGTCTCACGATGCCAGACGATCGGAGATCTCGCTGCCTACCAATGGTCTGGGGAAAATGCAAGTAAGTTGCTAGAATGGCGGCAAGAATGGCCGCTAACAAATCATACATTATACCGGAAATGACGCCTTACCGGAAATTATGCTGCCCCCCCCCCATTCTTCTCCGTAGTGAAATAAACTGGAGATATAGTGAATCACTTTGTAACGCCACAAAAATCAAAAAACTAGAATGCAAGTGTTGCTGGTACGAGTGTTTACAAGCACACACAACCTCTGCATGTCACCGCCCAAATATAAAGGTCTGCCCTAAAGACTTAATTCTGCAATGCAGGTTTTTTTTAAACTCTAATTGTATCCATCCAGTTTAAGCAACGAAACCTGGAAGCTTGTCCTCAATCTCTAGTTGAGCGAAGCGTTTAGAGACCGACTTGTGAGTCTAGAGCAGAAGAAGCTTGATCGTGAGAACTTACTCGTAATATTCAGCCGCCTGCCTGAGTGCCGTCATGACCTCTTCGGGGAAATCCCCCGGCTCTGCTCCGCTCCAGCATACACTCTTACCCTTGGCGTGGTACACGTTCCCAAAGTTATACAGGGCCCTCGCCTGGCCCACCTAACACACACACACACACATACAAAGGGAGGGATAGAGCGATGTCAACGCACAATGTAAAAGACACACACACGCGTCGGGAGGATCGCCAAGGTACAGTCGTGAGCTTTGTGTAACTTGACGTCTTTAAAGCGGTTTCTCCCTCACCTTGTCGTTGATGTCCCTGGAGATGTCCAGGTGCCTCTGGCAGCAGATGACCGCCTCCTCGAACCGCCCCAGCACCTTTAAGGTGTTGCCCAGGTTCCCGCTGGCCTTGGCCTCACCCATCAGGTCACCAACGGTCCTAGATGGGGATGTTTAATATGTTGTAGAGCTAGAGCTAACCAGATGGCAGGCTTAAGCCGGCAGCATACTTCAAAAGAAATCTGATTTTTTTTCCGGCTGGCTGAGACCAAAGACGTTCTTTCCAGACGAACTTGCTCAGTGCGGTTTCTGTTTGGTCACTGAACGCTCCATTAGTTAAGACCAGTAGGGTCATGGAGATGGGAAATCTGATTGCGGAAACAAATCAAAATAAATCATGTCCTTGATTTTCGGACTAATCACAAACACACAATGTTCTGAGATTTCGGCAAGTTGTTTGTTTTCTCTGCAATCACTTAACTTTGTTCCCAGGCCCTTTTTTTTCGCAATATTGTGCTGCCCGTTTGAGGGTTTGAATGTGTGCAGGGGTCTAACCTGGTCAGCGTCAGGTCATGGTGGTGGAACTCCAGGGCCTTGGCGTAGTCGTGCAAGTGGAAGTAGGCATTGCCCAGCTGGCTATAGATGGCGCTCAGCACCTGCAGGTCCTCTGTGCCCACCTGGATGGCCGCCTCGAAGAAGGACACTCCGACCCGGTAGTCCCCCACCTTGCAGTGCCGCTCCCCCTCCAGGGCCAGCTCTAGGCAGGACGCCTCCATCCTAGGCCAGGGTGGACGAAAGCTCTTAAATACATTGGTTCTCTGTGTCCCTAGACCCTTCTCTGATGTATCCTGAGCTCTAAAGCTGCCACTATGTGAATTGTAGACACAAGTATAGACAAAATATAAAGTACCTGTTCAAATGTTGTTAAAAAAGTTAAAGTGCCTTTACACAACCACACATACACACACATACACACACACACACACACATACACACATACACACATACACACATACCCTTATATGGACAAGTTTCCAGTGCGAAAATTGGTCCTCTAATTCCGAGTAGTAGTAGCTTATCTGGCACAAAACCATATGGAAAATTCAGGTGCTCAGGAACCAAAAGCTTTCGCTGGTCGAGGGGTTTTGGAAAAAGGAAAAAGGGACTTGTACTGCATGAACATCCAGGACTGAAAGGGAAGGGAGTGGAGGGGGAAAACACAAACAGACAAGGGGGAAACACTCCACCCACAGCCCATGACCAGAGTCTCTCTTCGAAGGAAAGGCGCTTGGCAGAGAATGTTGTTTAGCTACTTCCTTCCAACTCCACAAAACAATGGCCCTGGTTGATCGCCATGTTTGTTATGGTAGAAAAGGTCTCCTTTCCTGTCGCCATTGGTCAATAATGTGTGCAATATTGTGTCTGCCTGGGAACTAAAAAGTAAGAGGCAAATGGTACTGCACACATTCCCTGTGTTAAAGACTGTCGTGGCAATTTCTTTATGAGATATTGCGTCTAGGACAGATGAGACTTTTAAAAGTTAAAGTAACGCACAATAGCTACTGGTTGTTAGTTAAGTATAAAATGATTAATGTATGCATACAAGAGACCCCTCTCTAACAGAATGTGGTCCAGATCATAATGTCACAGAGTATATTAAGTTTGGCTCCATCCCAGGAACCCGAGATTAGATTAACATTTCATTGAGTCTTTGAGTGTGTCACCTTTTCCTTCTTTAACAGACAGAAGACAGTCAATACCACATGACACTACAACTGTATGAGTTAGGAACTGGTCATTGACAACCCACTCAAAAGGAAATGCCCATGTGAGGGATCAATCAGGGTGTACAGTAGAACATTTGAGATCATATTGTATTGATGAGTGGGTTGAGTGGGTCCTTCTGGTCTGAAACATCTGACTCCTGGACCCAGGGAAAGCATAACTGGATTTTTCCACCACAAGACACAAAAGACAACAATTGTGTGCATAGAAACCCTTTTTGCCTTTCAAATCAAAGTGTAGACTGAGGCATGGCAGGGCCAGACAACCAGGGGGTGTTCACAATAGAAGGAGGATTATCTGATGAATAGCCGTGTACAGGGCTGTTTCTGCAACTGCTGCAGTCCTGCAAACATTTGGTTTCAACAAGGCCCACCCTATATTTCATATACAAGATTGGCTTTGCACAGCCTCATTCAGTTTGTTGACTTCCAAGGCTACAATTTGTTCCCACTCAAGGCTTTGTGTTTGAACTCAGGAAGAACACCCAAATTCCCTGGATCATAAAAGGCTCATCAAGGCTACTCAAAACACTCAAAACGATGGTGTGTTGCTGAAATTACGGAAAGGCGCACGCTGCTAACTAAAGTAGCTTGTTCCGTTCAAATCGTGCAGACAAACAAGGGCTCGGAAGCAGACGAAGCATGTGTAAACATTAGCTGAACGCCGATCTCTTTTCCAGGATAATAGCGTAGTTTCTGCCAATACTGCTGCCCTACCTGCAGGTTTTCCGTCTCTTAGAACGGCGGCAGCAGCAGCAGCAGCGAATGGCACATGAAAGAGGCATCTACAGAAGTTTCCACCAGAGGAAAAACACCAGACGACACCTTCTATTTCTTCTTTGTCTCTGAAGAACTTGAAGAGATTGAATTCAGATCCTACCTATTAGCCTATACGTCGTTTTATCAATGCACTGAATAATTAACTGAAACTAGGTTAAAAGAGATCACTCATTTTTCCAATCACTGTTGAACCTACGTCAGCAGACTTGGGGAAGCACACGACTTTCAAGGTGAAGCCAATGCTTTCAGTGTGGTATTAACCCAGAGCATCAAGGAACCTCCCGAATCAGCGATTTCACAGCTAATCCACTTGTCGTTATCTCCAGCCCTCTCTCTCTCTCTCTCCCTCTCTCTCTCTCTCTATACTCTTCATTCAGACCTGGGTCATCTGAGATTAGTAGAGAGCAGAGAGGGACAACTTGAAGATTACACTTCTGGCCATTGTTAAGCAGCTTTATTAGACATGCAAGCTACAGTGGACATCGCAAATGTTCTTCACAAGGATTTGTTTAGGGAATAGAAATGATCGTAGTCCTAAGCAAACAGGTGTCCATTCCAGTTCCATTCACAGTGGCAAAACAAAGCAAGAGGTAATGAATTTTTCAGCGGGCCTGTTTAAATATTGATGTTTACTGGAGCGGTCCCTCCCATGTCTCATCTGTTCTCAGATTCTCTGTACCTGGACAGGTGGAGACAGCTTGCTCACGTCTGTTTGATCACAGACCCCTGCCTTTAGGCAACAAGCTACCCTAATTTGGAAAATATCTGCTTGTCACACAGAGGTTAGGTGTAATTTAACATTGAGTTTCAATCACCAACCCCATATTAGTGCCCGAGAGAGCATTATTTGTCTCTTGACTAGGCCACTCAAAATGAAGAAGAATGACGTGAACCTGTGCAACAGGTGTGATGACAATTGGAATAACCAGGGTCTTCAATATCCCGTAATTAGCCATAATTCACTTTATTAATAATCCTACATTAAAAAAACTAGACTAGACTAGATCTTTGAACCATTAGTCGACCAAGGACAGATGCTTACCTGTAGCGGACATGAAAGGACTGGTCCTCCGTTTGGACGCTAAGCATAGAGCCTCTTACATCCATTGAGGTGCATAATATGGAGGGAAAAACCCAGTTTGTTCCAGAAAAAAATTGTTGTGCGCAAAAAAATGTCTCTAGTCGATATAGGGCAAAGAAAGAAGTGCCATGTTCAAATCAGCCCTTTGCTGAAGAGTTTATATACTTGAATGGAACAAGAGTGAGGGTTTAATGTGACCTTCATGAGTATTCAAAAAAATTGCTCCAGAATCCCGAGTGTTTAGTCCATAGGGTTCATTTACTGCGGGTGTGTCGCCATTCGACTGTCTCCTCTCAGCAGCCCTCTGTGAAGAGAACACAAGATGCTGTGTGTAAAGCCTCACTCTGGCCATGCTGCGCCATGGCAACCCCAACCAAACAGCAGCATGCGGAGGCAGGGCTGGGCGAGGGCAGGGAGTGAGAGTAAGAGAGAGAGAGAGAGAGAGAGAGAGAGAGGTGGACAGAGTAGATTGGTGGGAGGGGGCAATCGCAGGCAACCTGTCAAGCTGTAGTGACAGAGACTGAGTACCTCTTAATTCAAGGGTGTGTACTGCAGACACTAGATGAGGGTCACATGCCTGTGGCTATAGCATGAGCATGCAGAGATACAGAAGCTTAGGCTGGAGCCCTTACAGTGTGAAAGAAGGAAAAGTGTTGCCGTTGGTTGGTTTATAACAACCCAAAAATGATTAATCACAACAAAAAATGATTAAAGCAGCAGAAAATCCTCAAAGATATAGTTTGGGAGACAAGAGTACACCGAAATGAGTTTAAGGCAATAAGTAAGCTCCAAAGCACACCAGTCCAGCATTACCTCATCCATGTATGAGGTCATACCGAACCCAACCCTCTTGCTCTCCAAGTTCACAGAACAAACAAAGCAGCAAAGAAAGTCTCAGAGCATGAATGCAGTTTGATTGGCCTACTCAAGCAAGCTAGACTATAAGGAAAGGTCTCAAAAATAAAACAGAATTAATTTAAGGCATAACTTGATGGACTGAACTTGACTGTGACAATATTATATTAGCTACAGTCATTCAGTATAGTAATTATGTTGCACAAAAAGCATGTTTACACATCCTAGTCTTATGTGGTTCATTGTTTTATCTGCATAAGCTTTTAAACAAAATATTAGAAAACATAACGTGGTATTGTGCTAGACAAAGTTAATTAGAGGCCAGATTGTGCATATCATGTTACTTTCTCCATTTAATAACTAATCAGAGGCTATTTTGCCCACGTCTTTTTAAGAAGACTGATAATCTAGGGCCAAACATCTAGTTCTCATTCTTCCAGACATCAAACTACAGATCATTAGCTGTCAAGTGTCAAGCTCTAGCTTGGAGTAACTGAGTCTGCACAGGAACAACACAAGATAAGCTGCGGGTTGTTGGCATATATACGTATATATATGCTCCATTATTGCACCAGAACAGGAGATATATTTCCAAGCATTACACACACAAGTAAAATAGCAGCAACAAATATTAGTCTTGGATTCACTAAGCCAACAATGTCTGAACAAGCAAATTGACATTGTTCCTCCATGTGATACAGTTACAGCACATAGAAAGCATGAGTCATGCAGTGATCAGCATGTACTACATGTTGCACATGAAGTATTAGTTGGCTAAATGTTGCCTAATTACTATTCTGCAAGTCTATTTCTACATGCATACACACAAGTCAGAATACAACAACAACCCACTAGTTGGTGTGCAAACCTTCTGTCATTTACAGTATTCTTCTATAATACACATGCATGCATGCATGCATACTCAGAATGAAAAAACAGGTTATGGAAAATGAATCTCTGCCTAGCCTGTTATTCTGCTGCTCTTTGGATAAGAATCATATCACATAACACGTACATGCAAATTCTTACAACTCATAGTCTATGTCCGCTAGTGCGCATACAGTATTTCCTCAATATTGTGTGTCAGGTAGTAGGTGTGTAGTGTCCAAGCGGGAAAGAGGGCAAGTGAATCATGACTCATGCAGCTGCCATTGAAACAACAGGTTAATGTTCTTCAACGACTGCTTCACATACAGCCAATCCCAATAATGAACAAATGAATCACCCCAAGCATACAGACAGGCAGGCCCCAGTAGATGTATCACAAAAGGCTGGAGTCTGTTTAGATGCACTTTACGACTACATGGCACCCAGTAGCATGACTAGCACCCAGTGGCATGACCAGCACCCAGTGGCATGACCAGCACCCAGTAGCATAACCAGCACCCAGTGGCATGACCAGCACCCAGTAGCATGACCAGCACCCAGTGGCATGACCAGCACCCAGTAGCATGACCAGCACCCAGTGGCATGACCAGCACCCAGTGGCATGACCAGCACCCAGTGGCATGACCAGCACCCAGTAGCATGACAGCACCCAGTAGCATGACCAGCACCCAGTGGCATGGCCAGCACCAGACACCAAAACAGCAATGTGTGGGTACTCACCGGTAACTTCTCAATACAGATGGGGGTAATCTGGTAAACCTACAGGTGTATGATAGAGAATAATACATTCATTATAAAACTGCATGATAAATCAGGCAATAAGTGACACTGAAACAGTCATTCGTGAATAATATCCTTTAATTGATGACATTATCGATCGTCCAACTCCAAGCCATGAATCAATGGTCGCACTGGAGCCTCGACCCAACAAGTCCGTTTCATCCGGACTGATCATACATTAACTGAGTTAGTTTATCAGACTGATGTTGTAACATTAACGGAGTTAGTTTATCAGACTGGTGTTGTTACCTTAACCGGGTTAGCTTAGTTAGCCTGCGAGATGGTTCACACAACGACATTCAATAGCGACTCCTGGTTAGCCTGTTAGCTGCTTAACTTACGTTAGGCGATCCAGTTCGAACAATGGTAGGTGCTTCTTTTATTCTGGAAATAAAACAGGTGTCCCTTTCTACGGGTTAAATGTACCGCAAACGCAACACTACATAACGCCGTTCATGAGTTCCCATAACGAACTACATTTTAATCGCACTTTCCCACTTTAATTTTAACTTTTCTAGATTTAACTTCGACGAAGATTAAAAAAAAAAAAAAAAAGCGAACGCGCTCGTTGTTTTGGCCCGCTAGCCAATCCGAGCGTCCCATTCAAACGTAGCCACGCCCACATAACGGTCGCTCGACCAATAGATTTAAATAGAAAAGAGCGCGTCACGTGTTGTCGTCGTTCAGCTGTCAATGGCGAGGCGAGTGAATGAGTTTTGAAGCTGCACAGTAAACGAAGCATCATATAGTCATTCGTTCACAATATTGTTTATTTACTTATTTATTTGTTTTTACACTAAAGCGTAAAAAAAAATGAATGAATTAAATGGCGTAGTCTCACGTAATAACTTTTTGTGCTTGCCCAAAAATACCCCCCCTTATAGCAGACCAGGCCAGTAATCGGAGGAGGCTTGAAAGATGTTACCAAGCAACAGCACCGGCCTCCTCCTCTTCCTCCTCCTCCACTTGGCCAGGTAAAACAGGTGATACATTATGAATGAGGGCTGCAGGACGCCTGTCCGGAGTCGATGCGACGCGTGTGTGAGTCTGATGTCGGACGACTACGCAAGGTAAGCACATTACACCACATTTGTTTCCAATATTGTCTTGGTTTGTATTGAGTTTTGTGAATTCAGTATGAGTATGATCACCTACACGCAGGGAACCACACGTTCCCATCAACCCACCACCACACAGACTGATGTCCAGGGATGTCATTGTAAAAGAAAAAAATGAGTCAGGTCAACAAGGTGTATCTCTGTTACTGACAATACTAGTCATTTCACAAACGACCTGCATGAATTCATGTTTAATCAACAACTTAATGTGTATGTTGTCTGTGCATCAGAGAAATCATTCATATTTCCCCCTCCCTTTAAATAAGCACAGAGGGGGTGAAACTGCATGTGCAATAAGCTTCACAGAGAGAGTGATGGACGGCTCGGATGAGGACCTAGAGGGACAGGACTCGTCCCACCCGCCCCGTACTGCGGTTGTGTGGGAGACATGCATCCAGCAAAGCATCTTTGTGGACCTGAGTGAGGACGAAAGTCTCCACTTCAGCGACCTGGAGACTTCCTTTCCCGTGCGTCTCTCTCAAGCGGAGTCCGCGGCCTCCGATGCCAGCATCCACCTCAGTGGTAAGGGTTTCTCCTTCTCATCATCATCATCATCATCATCATCATCATCATCATCATCATCATCATCATCATCATCATCATCATCATCATCATCATCATCATCATCATCAGTGTATCTCTGCGAATATCAATCTACATACACACTGTAGGCCTATCTCCTTTACTGCACAGGTGTAACACAGGAGAATTTGATTGGATTCTCTGTTGATATTTACCTGATTAGTCCATCAGTCCGAACGCTATTTCATTATTACAGTATTATAATATGACTGACTTGATTCTGATCAGGCTGGCGTTTGAATGCAGTTGGGGCTTGCGTGACCCACACTTTGGGATGATCATGTTGTTGCACGACAGACCTACTTGTTTAGCACAGCTTGTGTTGTCTATGTTATTTATATTAACACGATGCTGGGAAGAGATGTTTTCTGATTGGCCTGTACATGCGCATGTGCACACTTTATTCTGATAAGCTCACTTTGAATGCAGTTTAGGCCTGCATGCCACTTCAACTCTCTGATTGGATGGTCGTGGCATAATGTGATCATGTTGTTCTGTCGTCGCTCAGGGAGTGCAGAGTTGTCCGCCCTGGAGGACTCCTCTTCTTCGGAGTGCAGTGGTGCTAGCAGTAAGGATGAGGGGGATCTCGTGAAGGCCAGGAGCAACCTAAGTGTAAAGCAGGGGTCCCCTCCCAGACCCAGAAACACACAGGATGAACCTCCATCCACCCAGGACGACCTGGGGCAGAATACAAGTGATGAAGACCAGGAAGATCTGCCCTATGATGGTGACTTGGGAAGCCCTTACTTTAACCAGACGTCCAGCACTGAGAGGAACATGAGCTCCGACGGAAAGGAAACCCCACATGCAAGCCCTGAATTAAACGGGATCGTAGATAACAGAGACGACCACCTTGCACAAAATCATTCTCTCATAGAGATTACCAATAAGGAACCAGAACCGAGGTCCCAAGAGCCAAGTGGGAATCGAGGAGGGGACCATAACAGTGCCTCCGAACCAGACAATGTGGCTGCTCCCGCGTGCAGTAGTCCTGTTCCTGTAGCCCAACAACCCGACATTAGCCAGCTTTTGCTGAGACACTTCTCCAGGGAAGAGCTGTGGTGCTCGGGTAGACTGATCGAAGCGGAAACTCTGCCAGAGGTATCCCTCCTGGAAAGCACGGATGACACCCTGCTCAGCAAGGCACTCAAAAACAACCCAGCAGGGATTCCTAGAGAGGGTAATGTACGCAGGGGGAGCCCAACCGAGGATAATTATACTAATCAGTGTTCCTCCGAAGGGAATAGCGACCAGGCTGCCAGTGACGGGAGTGATTCTGCGTCGCAGACAGCAGACAGTTTGAAACAGCGAGCTGATAAAAGTGTGACAGAGGACCTCTCCTCCGCTACACGTAGCAACGTATCAAACGGTAACACTTCTGAACACGGGAGCGAGGATCGGCGACTGTTGAACGGGGAAACGGTCGCTGACGTCGTCATGGTGCCTCTGGTCCGCGCGCGCTCATTCGGCGATCTGAAGTACGGCCAGGGTCAGGTCCATTACCCCCTGCCCGACTTTTCCAAGGTGGCTCCCAAGGTGAAGATCCCCAAAGCGCCCGGCGGCCCCCCCACCACCGCTACCGGCAGCAGGCCCGCCGCTCAGCACCCCAGCACCATGCACAGAGCCCAGTCGTCGCCGGGCATACTGGGGCTGATCAGCCGAGTGCTGGAGGACTCGGTCCCGCCTCCAGAGAGGCCCTATGTGTTCCCGGACCAGGAGAAGCACACCAGCCCAGTGATGGTGCATCATCTGCAGGTGGAGAGACACACACACACACGCACACACACGTTTGAGTGTGGGAATTTGTTTTTGTCGTACTCGCAATGTACGTTCACCTCCACCGCATGTTGTTTTTATTTTGTATTATGTTTCTATGTTTTACACATCCTTCTCTTAGGCTGAATATGATAAATTGCTCACCAAATACGCAGAGGCAGAGAATCTGATCGATGAAATGAGGCTAGGAAACAAAGTAAGTGCATTGTCTTTGTAGTTCTTTGTGGCCATTGAGCATCTAATATAATTGAATATCTTCCAAAAATAATTGCGTTGGTCATTTTGTTAATTTAATACCAACGTTTTTGACAGCCTCAGACACCTTCTGAAGATCTACTCGAGTTAGATTATCAGGGACTCCCAGGGAGCCATTTTGAATCCTCTGCACCTCCTCCTCCTTCTCCTCCAGCAGGTAAACTTATCTTTGGTGTCTGACATTTGATATTTTGACAGCAACACATCACGCAATGAAGTGTATCTGGTTTCCTTAGTAACACGTGGGGTCAAATGACAGTTCTACAGACACAGACACGCTTTAGGAGCTCTTGCTGCGTGTGCCTTGGGCAACAGTTGAAATTATTGTAAAAAGTGAATTTATGATGTAAGATGTATATAATTCTCTGCAGATGTAAGCACACATACTTTATGCCAGTAATCACATTAAATGATGTGTGTTGAAATACACATTAGGCCTATGCCTTTAAAACATTTAAATATTAGGTTATTTGCAACGTCTCAGTGTTTTTATGGATACCAAAAAAAAAAAATGTTTAGTCAAATTTAGTGAGGAGCCTGCCCACAAAAGCAGCACTGAGCAGCCGCATGAAGTGACACCCGGACAGCCGCCTGAGCAAAATCCTACCGATGGTGAAAGAATGACCACTGAACTACAAGACATTATCAGGGAATTCTTGGAAAAGGTAAACGTATAGGCCTATGTTGGATTTCAAAGTATGAATCGACGTTCGTACATCGATGCGTCATTATTAGCAACGTTAATTATTCAACCCTCCGAAAAAAAAAACTATCTTTTATTTAGGTGGAGGAGTTCAAAGTGAACCTTAACAACACACCAATAAGCCTTGCAGATCAGCAAATGGTGAGCACCGTTCTCCGTCTTTATAATAGCCAACATGCAGCATTAACATTGCCTCCATTCTGCATTAACAAGTACTTTGTCAGTGCATCTAGTGCACACAGTATGTCTGTGCGTGTGTGTGTATCTGTCTGTCTGTTGCCAATTGCCAATCTATTTGTACGGTGTGTCGCAGATGTTGAGGAGCATGATGGAGGCTCAGGACCAGCTGCAGAGGAAGTACCTCGGTAAGAAGGAGGAGCACAGGGCTCTGGAGATGCAGAACTACATCGGCCTCCGCAGGAACACCGGCACCTTTGACCCTGACAGGTCAGAGGTCATAGTAGAGCTCGTGTGTTGCATGTATGTTTTAGAACACACACCCGTACCTCTCTTTAGCCAGGTGGAGGTGTACGTGTGTACGTGTGTGTGTGTGTGTGTGTGTGTGTGTCAACATGTGCCTGCCGACCACCGCATGCGCTACACACCTGTGCTGTGTGCTGTGTGCAGGCTGGCAGAGGGAGACATATTCAGGATAGGCATGCACTTGGAGGACATCAAAGAGATGATTGACAGAAACGTGTGCGATCAGCTGTCCCCGCCCCGCTCGTCGTCCACACCCACATCCATGCCCCCTATGCCATCGCTGAGTGTGAATCCCAGTCATCCTCGCCTTTCTGACCCCTCACCCCCTTCATTTCAGCGTGAGGTAATGTACCTAATTCACTCATTCACGTTCTAACATATACACTGAGAGAGGGTGTTTTTTGTTGTACGCATACACGCTGTTTACACCCACTGGTGAACTGCAACTTTGTTTTCTACGCAATTTGTTTTTAGTGTGTGTGTTATACTGGTGTTTCTGTGTACCTGTGTGTGTGTGTGTGTGTGTGTGCATACGTGACTATGACGTGCATACATCACTGTGTGAGCGGGCACACCTGGGCGCGTGTGTGTGCGTGCACAGTGAGTGTGTACAAAGATGTGTGTGCGCGCGTGTGTGCGTGTGTGTGATGCGTGTGTGTGTGAAGGCTCTGACCTGGTCTCATGTTGCAGGAGCCAGGTTCCTGTTTCCCTGCCCCAGCCTATGAGCTGTGGGGAGCATCAGAAGACAAGCAGGAGGAGGAGGAGGAGGAGGCCAGTGAGGACCAGGGAGACAGTGAGCTGGAGGAGCAAAGCAAGCAAAGCTCCCTTACTCACTCCTCTGAACACAGTAGCCTTCCTCCACAGTGCTCACAAACCGATCCCCAGTAAGATTTCCCCTATATTAATGTCACTAGTATATTATGTATATTAATACAATGGTTAATGACATGATCTTTCACGCTCTGAAATACTGAAATACTCGTGTTGCACCCTTAGTCATTGAAAAGATTCAATAGGATTATTTAGTGAATCATTATTATTGCTATCAATAATACATTAACTCTTAATGCATTGTTTTATGTGTGTGTGTGTGTGTGTGTGTGTGCGTGTGCGTGTGTGTGTGTCCACCTGTGTGTGCACACGTCTGTCCGTATCTAGTTGATTGCCCAGTTTGCCTTCCCATGGGGTGGGTACTGTTTCAGGTACAGTGTTGGTGTAGAGTTCCCCCAGGGCAGAGGGAAAAACAAACTTAATTTGTCCTGTGTGTGTGTGTGTGTGCGTGTGTGTGTGTGTTTGTGTCTCTGTGTTTCCAGCAGGTTACAGGGCTCTCTTGAGGGACTGGACATCACTGCTACTACTGCTGCTGCTGCTGCTGCTGCTGCTGCTGCTACTGTTGACGATGAAGAGGAGCAGAGAGCGGAGAGGAGCTGTGGCTTCTCAGAAGGGAAGGTTCCCGGCGACGTCTTGGCCCGTGTGACTGTATACACTTCCTCCTCAAGACAAACACAGTGGACACCTGAAAGGTCGGTGTTGGTGTTGTTGTGGTTGTGGTTGTTGTTTGGAGAGAGTCTAAATAGATAAATGTGGAATGATTGACTATCTGATTGTGCTTGATCCCTGTCGAATGATGTATGGTTCGTACATACACGCTCCTCTTCTATCTATCTGTCGCAATCTAAGTGAGAAAGCATTCGATGCTGACCGGCGTTGCTGTGGTCAGTCTACAACAGGCCTAGAGAATACATTCATTAACTGCCATGGTTTGTCTCAGTGTGTTACGTAACGCTCATTACTTTTCAGATAAATGCCGTGCCAATATATAAAGTTTTGCGGTGGCTAGTAGTACAATGTCTGAAGTAAAGTTAAAGTTTGGAGTTAAGACGAAGACTTTGTATACCAGTACAAAATCCAGTTGAAAGTAAAAGCAAATGCTTTTCCTCCAAAATTTAGCAAAACTATATAAGACAGGATAAAATATGATTTAAAAAAAATGTGTGGATAGAACATATAATATAATTAGTATTTTTCTTGTTTGTCTTTATTTCAGTATTTTCACCCAGGACAGTGCCCTGAGCACGGGCAGTGAGTGGGAGCTAGCTGCTAGCAATAGCCTGACTGCTAACGATAGCCTAGCTGCTAACGATAGCCTAGCTGCTAGCTATAGCCTAGCTGCTATTGATAGCCTGGCTGTAGAGCTCTCCTCTTCCTCGCATGCTTCAGAGACCCACAGCTTATCCCTATCACAGGTCAGTGGCTGCATGTAATGTACAGCTGGGTAGGCTACTGTAGTCCCTATCTTAGTCAACGGCTTTAGTCTCTTATTAAAATTAATATTAATATTGTTGTGAGCAATATTTAATAATATTATTTTGGACAATCTGTTTTTAGTAAATATGTATCAAATATGTTGTTATTGTAGTGTAATGTATGGTACTATATTGTACTGTCATGTAATGATATTGATGTGTTTTTAATGCGGTGCAGAGGATCGTGAGCCCAGAAACGGACAGTGGATTTGGAAGCTCTGACTTGCTTCAACCAGGCGTGGGAATATACCCGTCGAAACTACTCACAGAGAGGTAAGGTACAAGGTGCATTACTCAGAACTTCTTGCCACAGAGGGCAAAAAGAACTTGCCAAAGATCATTTGTTGGATCAAATTTCACCATGCTGGACGGTACAAACAGCATCTAGAATAACATCAAAACCAATTTAACTGCAAAAAAAAATACATCGTTTATCTATACTGTAACCTTGAATTGAAAATGTGTCTTTCCTATCGGCAGTGCTGCCGTTGTTGTGCATCCTCACAGCGATGGCTTAAGCGCCTCGGACAGCGATGGCTTAAGCGCCTCGGACAGCGATGGCTTGAGCGTCTCGGACAGCGAGGACTCCAGCTCCAACCTCCAGACAGCCATCCACCTGCCAACCACAACAGACCAACCCGCGAGCAGGAGGAGGAGGAGAAGGAGGAGGAGGAGCAGCCTGCCAACAGCCAGCCAATCAGAATCCCTGATGACAGGCCAGCAGAGCGTGAGCTCCCAGATACAGCACATCGCCACGCAGACGCCCGGCTGTGGGGCGGCCTCAGCCGTGGAACTGTGGGTGGAGAGCACCACCCAGGAGCGGCCAAGCAGGCGCCGCGGTGAGGCACCTCAGATTCTATAAGTGGACAGCGAAATTCATGACACACACGCTTGTTGATTGGCTGATAAATGACACTGACCCCGCCCCCAACAGATCATCTCCACCGATCCCAGACTAACCAGGTCCAGCAGCACCTATCGGAGCCTAACCTCGGCACAGCCATGCACGCCCCCCAGAGATGCGACCGACTGCACTCTTGCTCTTGCAATAGGTCTGTGGACGAAAAAAGAAAGAAAAAGATGCTTGCTCATGCTTGATTCACCCTTTTATTGTAGTCTGCTAGTAGTAGTAGTCCACAAATGGCTTAAGGATGTCATTGACAGAATACATGATAACTTGGGTGCTCAATTAAGTGAGTGGCTTAAAACAGCACTGTGTGTGTGTGTGTCCATGCATTGGTGTGTGTGTGTGTGTGTTTCAGTGAGGCCCTTGTGGCACTCCAAACGGAGGTGTCTCGGCTGAAGAAGGACCTAGAGGATGGTTTAGTCCAGCTCCCCCATCTGGCTCAGAAGATGGACTATCTCACCTCTAAGTACAGACTGGACCGCCGGTCCAAAACCCGACCCTGGAGTCAACCCAGGAAAAGCAGGTAGAGAGATATACTGCATGTGCCCTAATGTGCATACATGGGTGAAGGTGTGTGTATGTGTGTGTGGGGGAATAGTGTAACGTGTCATGGTCATAATGGTCCTGTGGCCTTCATAGTGTGTGGAAGCCATTGGGCAGCCGGTCGGAGGTATGGGAGGACGGGAAGGTGGAAGACTGGATCTCATCGGACATGGAGCAGAGCAAGAGCAAAGGTAAAGCACACCTCTCTCTCTTTCTCTCTCTCACACACACACACACACACACACACACACACACACACACACACACACACACACACACACACATACCCACATGCACACATGCGTGCACACACACTTGGTCATTACGTGCTTATTTGCCCAGGTACAGATAGTGGTAAGGCAGACGACTCCATGGTGTTGCTGCAGTGCCACAAGGGGGCTGCAGTGCCACAAGGGGGCAGTAGAGGAAGCAGTAGTAGTCTCTACTTGTGTTCTGAGCTGCCCTGGGCGCCACACGGCAAAAGACGTGCCTACAGAGGTCAGTCTGACAGTTGCTTTTTGTCCCCAAATTCACTAATATTGCTAGTATTCAAACATCAGACAGGGAACGGTCTCTTGTAGCGCTGTCCCCGACAGAAGGTCTAGTTAGTAAGTGACTATTGGGTACAGCAACGGTTCACACACTCACAGCAATCCTATGAATGTGTTTGCGAGCAGGGGAGGACATGAGGAAAGTGCGCTCCAAAGAGAAGCCGTGTCTCCTCTCTCCTCCACCTCTCCAGAAGCCGCTCCTCCAAGTCCACTACACCTCCTCCTGCAGCCTACCGGCCAGGTGACCGCTCATGTCACGGTACACGGATAATCATTTCACCAATAAAACATGGAAACATTGTTTCTCACGAATAAATCCTGTTTTATATCACACCTCATCACATCAAAAAAAAAAACATATATAGTTATAAAGTGAAAGAGCCGACGCAGGCGGCGGCGGCGGCGTCCAACCACCGGAAGCGTTCCGTCCAGTCGGATTCCGCTCTGTTGCCCAGCAACGTGTTCTTCCAACGCACGCCGTCGCCAGCACTGGAGTATCTGAGGAGGGGCCGCAGCGGCAGCAGACGCAGAGGGAGCAAGGTGAGACCGTCTGGATCCTCCTCACACCAGACAACAGAGCCCTTTCATTTTCTATAGATCAGCAGTGTAGGTTTCAGAGATCAGAGATCTCTCATGTAGGTCTGACGTACATGAGAGATAGAGTAGTGAGGCGAGAATGGTCAATACATAAAGCGTAAACACATACCTGTTGATTGAACAATACACAAACTTTAACTAATTGGACTCTATTGGAAGGACATTTGCTATTGACTGCTCAGTCATTTAACAGACGCTTTTATCTAAAGAGACTTGCAGTGAAGATATAGATCATTAAGGAGCAAGCAGGGGTTCGGGCATCTTGCTCAAAGGATGCTATGCGGAAATTGAAGTGTACGTCAGTAGTACACTTCTTTCACAGGTGCATTATGGATATTAAGTAGTGCACTAAACATAGGGAATTGAACACTCAGATTTCGGATGGCAAAAAAATGGTGTTGGCCCCCAAATGGTGGCGCGGCATAGGGAACAAGTGAAAGAATGTGGACACGGCGACAGTGTCTGTTGTATTTGGCTAGGAGGAGGAGGTGAACCGGACTCTGGACCGGGCGATTGAAGCGGCGCGCTGCATGAAGAACACCACGGCCCGCATGGCCAAGACCCTCTCGGCTGACCTGGCCACGGCTCAGCGCCGCAGGCAGCCGCAGCAGCCACTAGGGGGCAGGAGAGGGAACGCCCCGTGAAGCAGCATCATCTCATTGACAGTACCACCTACATTGTATATATCATTTCTCTAATTGTTTCATCATATATTAATTTATTTTAATTTCTGTTTATTTGCTCAATATGCATAAGCATTTGACCTTTTCCTGTTCATTACCGTTTGTATTCTTTGCAGTTATGTAATGAGTAGAAAGGACTGACATGACATCGCATTGCATTACACAACTGAACTGTCACTTTACAAAACTGAAATCTTGAAATAGAAAATGAATGCTTGTACCCAGTTGTACCCTTGTACCCTTTTACTAAACTACTACCATTTGGTTTCTGAATAAAACCTTCATAAATTCCAGAACGCTGCAACCCCTTTTTGACCTTTTAGATGCGGTCACTCAATAGATGAAGCAAACTCCTCTACACTATTTTTTATCACACCCAGGGTGCCCTGCGCCAAATGCACCTGTTACCCAGCATGCAGCTGTATATATATATATATGGACCAAATGAGTTACATTTTAATTAATTAAAAGATTCGGTCAGATTAGCAATATTACATTTCTGGAAAATTCCCATCTAGAGTCACCACTAAGAGTATCGGCTTTTGTTCCCCCTTAAAGCTAATTTGCTCATTGGATGTCTCACATGTCAGCCTGTGGGTACTAGAAACTATGTGAGCAGGTGCTGTGATAGGAGACTCCCTACTGTCTGTTTTTATTGTGAGAATTCAGTGTACCCTGTTGTTGTTCTGCCGGGTATCAGCCTCGGTGCCACCAGCATGCCTGACCGGTTCTCTGCTGTTCCTAATGGAGCTTTCCATTGTACACTAATCTCCAGGCCATCCGCAGGACAGGACACTCATAACAGTCAAGAAACCATATCCTCTTCATCAGCAAGTGTTCTCGCTCTCTCTCTCTCTCTCTCTCTCTCTCTCTCTCTCTCTCTCTCTCTCTCTCGCTCTCTCCTTTCTCTCACTTAGTCAGAGAATCACAAACAATTATTTGTAATTTCCTATGAAGTGACCCCTTGAGTTCAGATAAGACATTTGACAATAAACGTCAATTATCATTTTACATGATCGAAGCAACTGAATGTTTGATAACTATGTTTCACATTAGCATATTCTTTAATTACAGAGTTAACACTAACATACACCTAATGGACAATGGATAAATTGAATATTGGCTTTAAGTGTAAGCATTTGATAACGGGGATCGAAGATTGTATCACAGATTTGTAGTTCAGGTCGATCATATTTCTTTTGGACTTGTATTTTGAAAAGGTCTCATTCTCTGGTGTTCAGAGGCCGACCCAGCCCATCTTCATAATAGAGGAATGGGGACAACAGTCCCAGTGGACCAGGTCATTATTACACTATTACTATCACTACACAGGCAGGTAGCTTTGGAAAGTTTAACTTCAGTCTGTAACTGTATGTAACCCGTAGCATCTAAACTGTGTTATTTTCCAACAGTGGTGGTAAAATGGTTATTCTAGAATCAACGTTCTGTATCAATATCGTTTTATTGAATGTGTGGGATCAATTCTTTTCAATTGTGACAGATTTTATATCAATTTTAGGTGCTATCATATTCATTTCCATATCTTGTTGCCAGTGTTATGTTTGAAACATCCATGTATGGGTATGGGTGTGTATGGGTACCTGATGAGTACCCATACACACCCATATGCACCTTTTTGTTCAAGCAATGTCACAGTGGTTAAAGATGTATCGACTTACAAGCGATTGAGTATATAAAACTCTTTATATAATGTCACGCAACAAAATAAAAATAATAATCAAAACTAAATTTGATCAAATCTGTCATTTATCAAAGGTATTAGGTGAGGGTCGACAATCTAATTGAAATGTGAAAATATGGAAAACTTAATAAGGATATGTACATGTCCATTGACATACCTCCTCTCCCCCGATAGGCTGTCCACAAAGCCTGGAGGGGGAGGAGTCTAACCTTCGGGCTGTTTGGTATTCGCTGATTTGCTGAAACAATAAAGCAACCACCGAATGAATGAAGAAAAAAAAATATTACGTTCAATTTAAGGATGAGCTCCCCTTGCCCAAGGACATAGGCAAGCCGATTAACAGCCCAGAGGCACACTGTACCGTTAAAGAGGCCTTAAGACATGGCTGGTACAGATTTAAGGATGCTTTCACTATTGCTTCTACTGGGTTTATCACAGGTAAGGAGATTAACATCATTATTTGGTGGATACAATCATGCATTTTTAAAAGTACAATATTGAGGAGATTGGTGACATTGACAAAAATCCTCGGTTAAATCCTAGGGTGTATATTTTATTTTTGTGTGATATTGTACTGTGCATTGTGTATTGTGTGAGGGAATTGGAGAACACAGGCTGTCAACAAGTGCGTGTGGCATGCAGAACCTTAGCTCAATAGACAAATTCATTCAGACCTGAAAGAAATACCTGCCCTGTGCAGTACTGAAATCTGTGCTGAGTGACGGTAATGTGCAGTCTGCTGCGCCTCACACGCTGAAAATATGATACAAGGGATAATTTGCCTCAGGGGTCTCTAATATAAAATACCGGCTCCATAATGGCTCTTTACTCTTGCTCGCTTTACTCTCTTCCTGTGTTGCAAATATTTCCTGTTTTTTTTTTCTCTCAAAAATGTATATTTTTGTACATTTTATTTTCAGATATGCACGGCGGATGACTATGGTAAATTAACTCCTCTTCATTTGCTTCATGACACTGTAATGCGACACAAAAGGGACATTGTTTGTCATGGCTGTCATATAAGTTTTGAAATAGGGAGATGATCCATTGTATATATGTATATGCACATGCATTGGGGGGAAAAATACTCAGTAGTAATACTACACTGTTGAAATACTATGTTACAAGTAAAAGTCCCATCGCTTTAATGTTGCAGCTGGTAAAGGTGGACTTAATTTTAATTTATATAACCCTAACCCTATATATATTTATTTACATCCTGCTGGGTGTGAATTTCCTCCTGGGGACCAATAAAGCCCTATTGAAATAATAATAATAATAATAATAATAATAATAATAATAATAATAAGTATTATTATTATTATTATTTATTGTTTATATTTTGTATTGTTAATCTGAATCTGCAAAGTCACTAGTATCTAAAGCTGTCAGATAAATGTAGTGGAGTAAAAGGGTTAGGTTAAATGTAGTAAGGTAGCAGAACAAATGTACTTAGCTAGTTAATTTCCTCCACATGTATTATACATGACTATATACATATATATAGTTTAAATATAACAGATCATATGCCACTAACTCCATCCTTGTGTTTGCTTTACAGTGGTTGTGTTCACCGTGACGTCTCGAAGTGTGACGATGCGATGGGCGGCGTACTCAGGTGCCAGCTACTACAAGGTCAGCGCCACGCCCCAGAACGTTCCCGGAAGTGTCCCAGCCTTTTTCCTGTTCAACGGCGACACCGTGTTAGGAGGCCTCAACACTCTCCTCCCTAACACAGCGTACACCATGCGGGTCGACGCAATGGATGATAACCTCAATGTCCTCAGCTCTATCGGGACAGCCGAGGCACTCACAGGTCAGCTGACCTGACCCGACACACTTTCCTGGTTAAAGATCAACACAGTGTGTTGATATTATGCTCCTTTCAATTAGGGATGGGAGATATGGCCAAATCCTTCTATCCCCATACAGGGCGTTTAATATCTTGATAACGATATCACAATATAGCATGTGTTCTAGTAACTCAATAAATACATAGTCTATATAAAATAACCACATGGTAAATCCTATTTTTGACAAATGAAAAGTATTTTCTCATGTTTTTCATCACTTTACTGTAATGCAGCCTGTAAAGCAGGAAAAGACAACACTTATGCCATATCACAATATACACATTTTAAGGTGATATCTGGTTTCATATCACAATATCGATATAATATCGATATTTGCCCAGCCCTGCGTTTCAATTATATTTGTCTGTCTATCAGAACATCCTTTTTTAATCAGAAGTGGGTTCACATCAGGGTGTCTGACCTCTGACCTCTGCAGCTCCTGAGATCCCCGACATCGAGCTGGTCTACTCGAAGCAGAGCACCAGCATTACCGTGGAGTTCACCGAGGTCGACGGGGCGCTCGGCTACATCCTGAGGGCCATGTCTGACGTTGGGGACTTCTTTGAGGAGACGCAGGTCCATGGGTCCCCGGGAACAGTGCAGGGGCTCCTGCCCTTCACTAACTACACGCTCAGCGTCATGTCCGTCAACCTCGGTGGGCGGAGCCAGCCCTCATACTCCGTCGAGCTCAGCACAGGTACATAGTGTCGTGATTTTGCTAACACTAAAGAGTCCCATGGCTTTCAACACTCATGGTGATTAACAAATGGACCGATATCACATGATGCGCCCACCCACTCTTAAAAAAAGCATTACATTAAAGGGACTACGTGTAGGACTTTAACATAAATAAATCGCTTTAAATGTATATATATATATATATATATATATATATATATATATATATATATATATATATTGTCAATATATGAACAGGTTGTAATTGAACTTAAATGAGACCTTCCTGACTCTCTCCATTGCGTAGAACAGCCTGTGGGCTGATTTTGTATTATATTTGAACAGGGCCGGTTGTGCCAGGAAAAAGGAAGGAAATGACGTCTTAGCATGGATCATGGCAAAAATGTCTGTTCTTTCATACATGTTTAATTTGTACTTTAATTGAATATTAGAACTAACATTAGTCTATGATTGTTATTGTCTCTCAACCCACAGAGCATCTCGCCCTATCAGAACGCCATATGCACAAGCTCCAGCAGGCTGCAGTTCACTTACCGGCCAAAGGGGGCCACTAATGATTCTTACACATTGTACCTTTAAGTCTAATCAGCGCCTGTTGAATGCAAGGTGTATCAGCAGACCCATATTCCCAGCTCTGCCTTCACTTTCATGGGTCCAGAGAACAGCAAAAAAATGTAAAAAGAAATGTTGACTTTAGCTGGGTGAAAATGCATGACAATACCAAATCGGTTGTTACTGTAGGACAATACATCGCCATCTCACTCCGCTGGCGATAAGAGGGTGTCGTGTCGCCGTGTTATTGTCTCTGTGTTTACTTGAGACCTTGAGAACTGGGTTGTCTCCTCTCCCCAAGCAATACTGGACGTAACACGATCGCAGGGGGAAATCGATTCCATCGTACCACGCCTCTGGTGCTCCGGGACTTTATTTTGTCTTTATTTGTGCCTTATTTATTCTTTATTATTTTTTTATTCGTTATTTGAATAATGGTCTTCCTATTGATCCATCAGATCATCTACTGGTAACACTTTGCAAAACGTGGGTAGTTACTGAGGAAAGAATGAGTAACGAATGATGAACGACCAGGGCCCTAACTGGGGCCCTAACAGGAAGTGACAGTTACTCAGTAACTACTGAGGAGTTACTGGTAAACAGACTAGGGGACTACTGTATTCGTTACTGAGTAACTGTCACTTAGGGCCCTGTTAGGGCCCCGTTAGGGCCCTGGTCGTTCATCATTCATTACTCATTCGTTCCTCAGTAACTACCCACGTTTTGCGTACCTTATTGTAAAGTGTTACCCATCTACTCTCTATATTACGATGTTGGCTCCATAATTGATCACCAGCTCCCCGCACACCTTTCCCCCTCTCTCCTTCCCTGTCTGGCTCAACTCGTAGAGCAACTGGTAGAGCAAGGCATTCACACTGAGTTTGATTCCCACTGGGGCCACCCATGCTGAGAAGGTCCATTGCAGTTCGTAGAAAACACCCTTTCAATGTTTCAAAGTACCCAAGTGCCCATGAACCAGTGATAAAAATAAAAACACAACACAACACCACCAAATGCATTCCCCATCGTCACAATTGGGGCCCCCCTATTGACCGTTGACCTTTTTTGTCCGTGTCTGTACTCTCCATCCTGCAGTGGTGGTGGCCCCAGAGCTGGAAACTCGCTCTGACACCAACAGCACCATCACTGTGACCTGGGACCCGGTGGAGCACGCCGTGCAGTACACCCTCTACATCATCCGCGAGGGGTCCAACACAATCTTAAAAATCAACACCACCGGGACGGAAGAGACCTTCGACCAACTGGAGGCCGGCACCTGGTACAGCATCAAGGGCACCGCCTGGGACGAATACGGGCGACTCGGAGACCACAATACCACCCGCCAGATCACACGTAAGCAGAGAGAGAGAGAGAGAGAGGGAAGGGAAGGGAAGGGAAGGGAAGGGAAGGGAAGGGAAGGGAAGGGAAGGGAAGGGAAGGGAAGGGAAGGGAAGGGAAGGGAAGGGAAGGGAAAGGGTTGATGTATAGGTCTTGTACATCGCAACGTCACATCACGATGACCTCCATTTTGGAAGCAGCATTGTAATGTTAGTTATCGTGTTGGGAGTTTTTTGGTCATTGTTTAGTCATTCATCGTGAAACGGTTTGTCATTATGGGGAGACTTTGTTGTGTTGCCACAGCGTTTCTCATGTGAGACGTGGCAAAGGAAAGTTTTCATTAGCCTAGGTTACAGTATATTTGTTGATTTAGGATTTTACAGTACACTACAACTCTCTTGAGTCCTCTCAATATGGCGGAGTATCGCCAACAAAAAAATCCAATGATGCATTCTGATGTACAAGCCCTATTAGGGAAACACTGGTTCTGAATACATTTTCCAACCGGAATCTGCTGCTCAGCCTAGTGGCGTAAGGCTGAGTTTATTTCACTTTCCTAAACTATCAGAAGCTCTGGCCATCAGGGTGGGTCTTTTTTGAGAGAAAATCAAGTGTTGATACAAATAAACGGCTACCGGCAACACTCCATGTATAGTACCCTACCACTCAATGTATACTCAAATATTTCTAAAATAGACCTTGCTAATTGCTGATGGCTAAACCAAACTTTTTCTAATATGAATTACCTTTATGGAGTGTATTATGGATCGCTCAAAACACTCTAACTCAAAATATCAAATTCGCACCCTGTCATTTTTTGTGGCACTTTCCAGGTCCGTGGAAGCCAGATCCAATCTATATGGTGCCAGCCGCGGGACGGTCTGTAGGCATCAGTGTGTACTGGGCTGTTGTTTATGGCGCAGATAGCTACACTGCCACGTCCAGCTCTGGGCAGAACTGTTCATCTGAAGGGGACAGCTACTGCATCATATCCCCCCTGGACTGTGGTCAGAACCTCTCCATTGTTGTCATCTCTAAAAACTTGGCTGGACCCAGCGTTCCTTCAGACGAGGAAGACTTTGTCACAAGTGAGTACGCTTTACGTTTAATACGCAACACAAACACTTCTGTATTTACCGATATCACGGTACCACATGAATGACTTGACCGTTTTACCCCTCAACCGATTTGTTTCCAAAAATGAAAAGTAGTTAATTGAAGACATGCTACCACTTTATGGATTGCTATAGCTTCTCTGCACTCTGTCTCGTAGTTTTTTTTTAAACTTGGTCGCACAGCACTTTTTTTTTCTAGTTCTTCGCTTATCTCCATCAACTCCCCCCGCCCCCCCCCCCCCCCCCCACCAGTCCCATGTCCTCCGGAGCATGTCTGGGTGGAGGAGCCCACCCCGGGTAGCTGCCAGGTCGCTTGGAGCGAGGTGCCCATGGCGGACTTCTACATGACCTTCATCAAGATCGACGACGGGGCCGAGTACCTCTGCAACACCACCAGCAGGCTCTGCCCTTTCGACTGCATCTGTGGCTACACCTACCTCACCACCGTCTTTGCCTACAACCCATCAGGCGCCAGCCCCCAGGGACTGATTGTCAACTACACCACCGGTACTATCGTGCCTGCACACACACACACACACACACACACACACGCAAAAAGACAGAAACAGAACACACACAGACGCAAAAAGACAGAAACAGAACACACACACACACACACATACCCGCATACAAGAATACAGTTGCATACATGTACATACTGTACAAGTTGAAAAGGACAGCCTGAACATAGTAAATGGGGGGACATACCTTTCACACACATAGACACATTTGCACGGTGACACTTTCCACACCCTGCCTGTGCGCATGCACAAGCAAACACATGCACACAGATGCACACATGCATGTACACCTGGCGCACACAAAATGCACGCACATGCCTACACAACGCCTGTGCACTGTGCTGTAGCCCTAAGGTAGCCCTAAGGTTGTGTTAGTAACACAACAAACCATCTATTCTGTCCGTCCAGTTCCTTGCTGTCCAGGGAATGTTTCCGTAGAGCTGGTTTCCACGGAGACGCTGGAGATCATGTGGTCGCCGGTGCGAGGGGCGGATCTCTATGAGACGACAGCGGTGCAGCCAAACGCCGTGATCCACTGCAATGACACGTCGCCGTTGTGCGCGCTGTCAGACCTGAGATGCAACACCAATTACTCTGTGGTGGTCATGCCATGCAGCGAGCAGCAGGGCTGCAACCGCACCTGCCCGCAGCAGTGGCATGAGACAGGTAATGCTGTGAGAGTGGGAGACAGCACACACACACACACACACACACACACACCTACACCCACAGACATGGGCACATGGAATCACACACACGTTCACACACGCTCATGTATGCAAACGCACACACACACATACACACACACACACACGTGCACACATGTGCACACGCATGCACAAACACACACACACACACACGCACACCCACATATGCATGCAGCCATGCAGGCACACACATACACACACACACACATACACGCACACATACACACACATGCACACATGTGCACACGCATGTACGCACACACACACACACACACACACACATACACACACGTGCACACACACACACACATATACACTCACGCACGCACACCCACATGTGCAGCCATGCACCCACTCAGGCACACACACACACACACACATACACGCACACATACACACATGTGCACACACATGTACACACACACACATACACACACGTGCACACACACACACACACATATACACTCACGCAGGCACACCCACATGTGCAGCCATGTACTCACTCAGACACACACACACACACACACCCATACAGTAGCTCAGATATATACAGTCTATACAGCATATATGGACATAATATCAAGGATCTACTTCAGATACAGCCAATACAGCAGCATTGATGCACGACACGATCGACGGTACTTAAGAGTCACAGAGAACCCCTGTGGTCCCCTGCAGCTCCGTGCACCCCGCTGATCCTCCACATCAACCAGACCAATGACTCCATCGTCAGGGTCTACTACACGACCCCCAACGCCCCCGGCACCAGCTACCACGTCACCGTGGTGGGAAACACGGGCACGCACGTCTGTGTCTCGGAGTCCGACTTCTGCGAGTTCGCGCTGCTGTCCTGCGGGACCGTCTACAAAGTGGTGGCGGTCGCCAGCAACGGCGTCGGGCGGAGTCTGCCCAGTTTCAGCGTTCCTCTGGAAACAGGTGAACAAGAGGCACGGCTGGATGTGAAGGACAGAGGAGAGGAGTATTGAACCGTTTGCAAGCTCAATCTAATAGATCGGATTCGGCAGTGGTTAGGGCATCTTGCCAAAAGGTTCTGGGTTCGAATCCCCAAGTCTATTTGTAGGCAACATTGAGAAAGATACCCAAGCCCTGCCTGCTCAATAACAAATAAAACATTTCATGTAATTCACTTTGGATAAAACCACTAAACAGTAAATAGTGAACCATGGCCTAGTCCTCAAAAGACAAAACCTCATCATGTATTTGTATTTAGTGGTTTATTTGACAGGGACAGTATACACATTAAAGACGTTTCTGTAAATGTGTCAGTTAGCCCGGTAGGCTAGTTTACATCTGCAGTCCCTGGGCAGGTCATACATTAATACATTATAATACATTAAATGACATCATAAATACAACACTTATGGACAGACAGGACCACCCACATCACTAAGGGAAAGACACACAACGGATAAAAGATGTAGAGAAGATATGGACTAGATACAACAGACATAAAACACGCTACTACAACAATAACTAACAACAATAGCACAGTGGGAGTCAGCTATGTCATGGTAGCTTCCAGTTGCATGAGTATCATGACATGAAACTGAGCCATTCCCTCCAGGGTCAGATTCACTAGAGTATCTTAAAATCATTCTCAAGACATTTCCTAAGAAGTTCCTCAGAAAGTTATAAACTGCAATTGCTAAGAACCGTTCATTTTCTTAAATACTTCTTGCATTGATTTCTTAAGTTTCTTAAGTGATTTTATTCAATTCTTAGGAACTTATTTTTAAGTTGTCTCTCTTTTGGGCCATGTGTGTGGATAAGTGAAAGTCAGACAAGTGATAAACAAATTGTTTGCAGCCTAGACCTATCTTTTTCTATAATATGGAAAAATAATATAATGCACATTTTGAATCAGCGAGTAGCAACACCTTACAATGAGATGAAAAAATATTGTAAATAGAAGCAATTAAAACTATAAAATCGATATTATCAATTAATACCAAGGCATAACTTCTCAATGTGACAACTTTAGACACGCAAACTCTTACCATAATGTTAAAAATAAAATCAAGAAGAAATATAAGATCTTAGTTTTCACAAACCTCATGTAATCTTAAGGTTTTTGATAAGAAATGGTCCAAGAAGATCTTTTGGTGAATAGCAGTTTTTCTCAAATGTCTTCCTAAGTCCAGTCTTAAGAAAAAAAACAGCAGTTACAAAGATTTATGACACTGAATCCGCCCCCAGGACCCTGCTGTCCCGCCATCCTGGACGTGGTGCAGGTGACCCCGGCCATGTCCAACGTGACCTGGAGCCCCGGCCATGGCGCCCGCTCCTACGTGACGGCCCTGGACTCGCCGCGGGGTCACGCCAAGTGCCACACCATGAACACACACTGCCTGATGGGATGCATCACCTGCGGCACCAACTACAACGTGACCATTGAGGCCATCAGCGGCACGGGGCACATTTCCAACTGTACCTACAGCGGGTTTTCATCCAGTAAGCGCGTATTTCCTTCTGTATAGACCAGGGTATTTATTAAACACACACCCTGTCAGACACGACACAGACCGGGAGACATGGGAGAACTTTGCTAAGGGGGAATGGGAACCATCG
The DNA here is from genome assembly GCA_030340625.1 of Merluccius polli. Classification (NCBI taxonomy): domain Eukaryota; kingdom Metazoa; phylum Chordata; class Actinopteri; order Gadiformes; family Merlucciidae; genus Merluccius; species Merluccius polli. Next base: position 51,797 of record JAOPHQ010000650.1, read on the forward strand.
GGTTTGTAAAGAAATAAAAAGTCCATCAGATTGTAGTAATGTCAGTTGTAGTTGTTAGAGAACACCGTTTTATCGCTTCAACCAATCCCATGAGCCAATGTTGATGATGGTAAAAATTTAAATTAACCCCCCCCCCCCCCCCCCCCACCCCATTTATTTATTTTTTGCTTTCCCCATTCCCTTCCAGGCGCCTGCTGCCCGACCAACGTCAAGCTTTACCGGATGAGCAACGACTCCATGAGGGTGTTCTGGCGGTCCTCCGGTCTGCCCCAGACCCAGAACTACATGGTAGACGTGTACGGCGCAGACGCCAACTACACGTGCACGCCGGCCGCGTCCCGAAGCTACTGTGACGTGCAGGACGTGTTGTGCGGGGACGTGTACACGGTGGTGGTGGCGCCCGTCAACCCCGACGGCAGCAAAGTCGGCTTCTGCCCGCGCAGGATGTACTCCGGTAAGACGGGAACGTAGAAGCGGCAGTTGACCCCCTGCCACACGCCACCTAAGCTTATCTCTTTGAAAACAAATGGTGAACAATCCAATGATGATGTTGTTGTTTGTTTTTTGCCATGTCTAGTATCTTGCTCAGGCACCGGGGTTGGAATGGGTAAGTGTCCTATGACAATAAAGGTGTGAAATCGTTAATTTCAGTCAAAATCAATTAAATCACTCATTTGGGATTTTGTTTCTCTTTCCTTCATCAGTGCTCTATCGCGGGAAGCGATAGAGGAGCGAGTGTGGATTACATGAGGTAAGTCATAATTGGTCCTCATCAATCTTCTTTAGTGTAGTTGTAGTGTCGACCGAAGTGACAGACTCAACATGTGTTACGTGACATGTTGACACACATACTGTACTTCACACTTCCCATGGTGGAAAACCTTCTCAGTATTAGTGTTACAAGAGGGAAGGGGTTTAGGCAAGGACACCTCTCGCTCTCCCCGTTTCTTCAGGGACCTCTCAGGTGTATGGCGGTGAAGTCGGTGAAGTTGGGTTCATAGGATGTGTAAGAAAACAATGTTACATGCTGCTGTGTAGCGACATAGATGTGGCCGGCATCATTTGCTATGGGGGGGGGGGGGGGGGGGCGACGTGTGTGTTAAGAACAACTATAGGCTACTGTTGTGTTGTTGATGGCCGAGCCTGAAGATGCGTTTTATGGCTGCAGACACAAAAAGTTATTTATTTTATGCATTTATTCATTCATTTATTTATGTATTTTTTTTTGTTACGTTAGTTATAAATAAATACTAAGAAATACTAAGAAAGTTAGTTACATTCATGATTCCACAAAATACAGAAGCTTGAACAGTCAAGCTGTGAAACCATAACTTGGTATGTAGGTTAAGTCATCTAGGGTGATGTTTTCTCTCGTCTCTTACAGTGGGAAATCCCCCCCCGATGGACAAAAGGATACATCTGCTACACGCTAAGCTATATGCTGAAGAGTGAAGATAGAATATCTGAAATATCACCCTGTTTGTTGACACATGCCTATTGTTTAGTTATAGGCCTAACTGCTATTTTTCCGAGACAGAGCAAAAATGAAATGTGATAACAAGTGAGGAGAAGCATGTTTGATTTTATACATTGTTCTGTATTCAATGTATCTGAGTTATATCATTTTTTAAGGCATAAAGATAATTTAAAAAGGAAATAATAATAATAAAGTACATTATAAGACTTGTAATTATTCAAGGACAAATTCCAAACTGAATCATTTGACGACCAACCAGTCCAAAATGACAAAAGATAATCAAGAAAAAATGTTGTAGCGTTTCCCCCCCCCCGAGCCTCCATTGGGGATTGGCTGTCATCGATGGGTTCAAAAGGTGGCTGTTGGATTTTGAAAGTAGGTTACTGTAGATCAGCAGAAGGTATCTATGGTGGGGGCCTGGAGTCATTCATGTGTGGCAGTGTCCGCTGCGGATGACGCGTGTCATCAAATAGCTGGGGAAACCGATTCCATGTTATCGTCTGCATTCACTGCATTCGTGACCTCCCCGCTTCCTGAGTACACAAATAAAGCACACCTATTTTTTTGCATGACACATTGTGGTGTCAATCATATCTTTTATTGGTGGACTTTCTGGTTTATTCTGTCCTTTCAGCTGGGGGTTGAACACCCGAAGCACTAGACTATCCTACAATGTATCAAATTATGCAAGATTAAAAAAAATAAAAAATATATATATGTGTGTGTGTGTGTGTGTATGTGTGTATATACTGTACATATATATGTGTGTGTGTATACATATATGTGTATATATACAATTCAAATGAGCCATTTTAATCTAGATTAATTCCAAGATTACAGTGAGATTAATCTAGATTAATATATATAATAATATATATAATATATATACACATAGGCCTACATATATGTATGCACATATACATACACATAATGTATATGTATGTATGTATGTGTATATGTTTCGGTGAGGTGCATCTACCATCTGGACAATAGTTAGAAAAATGTAAATTCCAAGAAAAATGTTGTCACCTAATATGTGTGTGTGTTTGTGTGTGTGTGTGTGGGGGGGGCAGATCTCTTCCCGACACCTAGGAGGATTAATTTCACCATTGTGAGTTGCATACCTTAGAGGAGCTGCTTACCTCATGTAGGCAGAGACTACCAGAGAGCTCCTGGCTGAGGTCTGGGGGGCCCATTGGGAGCGGTCTGAATTGTCACAACCTTTACAATGTGTAGCCTGCAATGGACTATCACATTTACTTTTATAACATATAGCGGGAGGAGTGCTATGGTTATGAACTGGATATTGTGTGGCAGTTGATTTTTTTTTGCTATGAGGCATGGTGTGGTACACTATGAAACCTCACAAGAGGGGTTGTGGTGGGGCAATCGCTCATTGGATATTTGTGATATCTGAAATGGATAGTAGGTTTCACATTATGCAGTCAAAAGGTTGTATGTACATGCCACCTTTCCCAACTTTCAACTGCAAATAATTTGACCTTTTTTCCTGATATGACACTTAACACACAGTTGTCTTTTCTTACAAGGTCTTAGTGTAATAAGATTAACACCTAAATGCCACATCAGATTTAGTCTCAACCTTCTCCCAAACTCAGTAGAAAGGAGCATGACTCATAGACTATTTAATTTCCACATTCACACTAGTTTACTTTTAATGGTTTAATGTAATATATATGTTTGTTGTCCAATAAACTGTAGAGCAGATCATGCTATACAAGAATATCCTTTGTAACATTTAGGTTACAAAAGTGATCTCTAAATAAATACTTTACTTAAATACTTTTAATTTTTATTTTAAAATGGTCATGCATAATCATTATTCAAGATATTTATTTATAATAAATATTATATTAATTATTAACATCACTTCACATGTTCACACATAATTATTAATAATAAATAATAAATGTAATAAGGATGTCGGCTTTTCATGACAGTGGAATCAGAATAAACCACAGATATAAAATCAATATATCATAATAAAATAAACCCTTTATTTCAATGCTGGCCTCAGTATTTTATTTTAGATCCAGTCGTTTTCAACCTTAACAGGAAATATCAGAAATACCGACAGCAGCTACTAAAAACCTTGAGAGACTCCCCTCCCCACACACACACACACCTCAAGGTTTTTACACTTTATTTCCTTCTCAGTATAACCGTTAGCCCAGAGGCACAAGGAGTCTAACCCATCCTTATTTGAGACGCGCTGATTGGCTCCCAAACAGCTGATGTACCTGCACCCAGCCTCTCTAGGCTCCAGATGTCCTGCTGTCCACCAGCGCCTGAATACGAATGTAACTTATTGAGTCTGGAAGACAAGAAGGACAAGAAGGACAACCAACATGGATAAGCGATGGAATTTATATTTAACTGTTGTGGTGCCTTTTCTGATGCAGGTAATCAAAGTTTATTCATGTATCACTGAACACAAATGTATCAATCATAGTGTATTTGTGTGTGTAACACATTTTCTGAATACTGCTCTGTTAAATAGTACTTAACAGTAGTGTTCGGTTTTATTGATGCGCTTTTTGGTTTTCTCTTCTAGATACACAGTGCTTCAGCCACAGGTCAGTTGTATTTGCTTAACTCTCTATTAGTTACCCTTAGGGTATTAATTAATAGGTAATAAGGCCCTTGTAAGTCCTTACAAGATGCTTATTAACATTATAATCCTATATAAGTGTTAATAATGGCATTATAATACAGTTAATAGCAGGCTATAACACATTTATAAGCGCTTATAAGAAACTTGTTAACAGTTTGCAAATGCTTAAGAACATTAATAAAAGCCTCATGAGTATCTTATAATTGTTCATAATAGCATTACAAACACCCATAACCCACCCATTATGTCTTTGCCATGCCTTTATTAATCTTCTTTTGTTTGCTTATTGATATTAAAATATACTTTATTGCTCATCTATTATAAGTTAACTATGCACTTGTTAACAGTTAACTATGCTTTTTGCAGCTACCGGATCTAAAGCGAGAGCAATGCATTTGCAAACTGTTAACAAGTTTCTTATAAGCGCTTATAAATGTGTTATAGCCTGCTATTAACTGTATTATAATGCCATTATTAACACTTATATAGGTTTATAAACACACAATAATGTTAATAAGCATCTTGTAAGGTTACCGAAAAAAGTTGTGTCCAAGTCTGCTATGAAAATGTACATCACAATGCTACATGATGAATGATGTGTTACAGTTAATTTATTTAAAAAAAAATACAAAAATATGATCTTGCTGAGATACATTGTCCTCACAGTGTTTCGAGGGACTTTTGGAAATGGCGTTTGGTTATTCACTGTTCACACCATTGTCCAGAGGGCACTTGTTACTAAATAGCTTAATCCTCTGAGCTCTTTGGTGTGGTCAAGAAAGGAACTGAAACTGATCCCTCATCCCATGTCATCACAAGTACACACATTGAGCCACAGGCACACTGTCAACATGGAAGAAAAGTTATAGCTTTAATGGGGAGAAAATGATATCTATATATACATACATACAAATATAATATAATATAGCATATAGGCCTAACTCAACCCGATAGTAGCCTGATAAGTGTACTAAGTGTACTTCTGCATATTGATTCTAAATCACCCAACTTCCATCACACCAAATGCCTCTCAAGAAACAAGCGTAACCAACACTGATTTCTGATTCTCTGTTCACCTCTACACTGCACCAGGTTGTAATATCACGTCGATATCGTCCCCATCTGCATCTACGTTAAACGTGGCATGGGGCCCGTACGCCGGAGCAACAGTGTACCTGCTGACCCTGAAAGCGCTGGATTCCTCTGATACGGCCACGGTGACACTCAAGACCAGTGCCACACAGAAAGTGGTGCAAGGATTACAACCGGGAAGTTACTATGAAGTAACACTGAAACCCTTGTATTTTAACAACGAGCTGTGCAGCTTTACAGCATACTCTTACACAGGTAACGATACACGCACACACATGAACACACACATGGGCACGCATAGACACACAGACACACACACACAGACACGCACACACATGCATGCACACATGCACATGCGCACGCACGCACACACACACCACACTGAAACAATAATTCATCTAATATATGGTGTGTGTGTGTGTGTGTGTGTGTGTGTGTGTGTGTTTGTGTCAAGTAATGCTAATGACTTCATCCTTTTGTCCCAAATAGTGCCCGCCACGCCCCAACTCACCATCTCAGAGGCCCTGTCCAGCTCCTCCATCAGGTTCCAGTGGTCCAACGTGACCGGAGCAGAGAGCTACTCCCTAATTGTGGAGCTGTTTTACCTGACAAAACCGTCGCTGCAGGTGTACAACGGCAGCTTCACCTCCTTGACCGGACAGGTGGACGGGTTGAATGCTTCCACGAGATACAGCTGCTACGTCTACTCCTACAACAGCGCCGGCTATGGGGCCAAGAGTGGGAGCAAGATAGTTACAACACGTATGTCCATGTTGTTGTTGTTGTTGTTTTACTTAAATGTAGAAATAACAAAATGAAAATCATTCATGTGAGTGCAAGAGTTTCCAGTACTGCATTTCACAATAGACTGGAAAAACAAGAAAATAATCATACTAATGAAGTGTGCTCTGGTGTTCCTCTGCAGTGGTCCCGCCGCCCACAGGTGTGCAGCTGACGCCCACGGGAAACAGCACCGCCACGGTAACATGGTACACCAGGGACAAGGTGCTGCTGTACCAGGTGACGATCAGTGACAACGATGACCCCAGCGTCCCCCCCATCTACAGGACCACCGCGAAAACCTCCATGGACATCGCCAATCTGGAGCCCTGCTCCAACTACACGGTGGGAGTGTCGTCGGTCAACAATTTCTTCATTGCCGGGGAAGCTGCTAATGTCTCGCACACTACTGCTAGTGAGTAGTACCTACAAGAAGCCGGTACTTCTGAGCAAGCAAACACAGAGACGCATGGAAAAGAGGAGGAGAAATACACAATAATTCACAACGCAAATCTAAGTGAAACTAGAGCAACATTCCCATCACCATTTGCGAAAACGTGTTTCTCGTGTTCTTTCCTCTCTCACTCAGCCATTGAGCCGGTGTCGACGGTGCAGGCGAGCTACAGTTGTATGAGTGGAATGGTGACGGTCACATGGGGCTTGGTTTTCGGGGCCAACTCCTACATGGCTACCGCCTTCGACCGCAATGGCACGGGTCTGAGCTGTAACTCTTCGTCCACAAGCTGTCAAATCGCCAATCTCAGTTGCGGGACGGAGTATGAGGTGCGGGTCACGGCCATCTCGGATGACTGCGAGAGCATCTCCAATGTCTCAAAGCGGTTTGAAACAGGTGAGAAGTCATGTGGTCGGGTGTGGTGTTCAGCCTTTTACTCAAGTGTGAAATTGCCTTAATGGCCCTATTGTTCCCCTTTCATTTGATCTGTCTTGTTTCAGTTGATCTATGTCTAGATTATTTGAGCTATGTCTTGTTCCATTTCATCTATCATGTCCATCATGTCCCCATGCTGTGTTCTTTCTTCATGGGCTACAAGGTAATGCTATTGAGCCATGAGCCGGTGGGGGGCTTTCCTGCCTTTTGTATGGAAATACAGTAGTTATCTCAAAGGTCAGCTTTCGTATCCGCCTGGCCTGTGAAAAAGATTTAGGAGACACACACTGTACACCAGAGTGACCTGATCCTGGTTTCTGATGACACAATTAGGCACATGTTACATTTCTATAGAATCCATTGTAGTGCACACAGAAGTGCATTTATAGCAAATGTACATGTGGACAAAGAAGCAACATAGAATTCCTCTCCTCACAGATTTGCGAAGAACGGTTGTTTCCAACTATTTTCTCTGTTCTCCGTCACCCCCCAAAAGTCCCCTGTGCTCCCGTCGGTCGCGAGATATACCGGGAGTGTGGCAGTAATGCCATTATCTTCAGCTGGCAGCCAACAAACAACACCCAGTACTACGTGGCCACATCCACGGACACCACCGGCAAGAGGGTGGAGTGTAGGACCACGGAGACCGCCTGCTTCTTCACCGACAATGGCTGCGGTCAGACCTACCAGTACACCGTGTACGCCATCAGCACGTGTAACAGCGAAGTCAGCCCGCCTGAGACTATCAGCACATGTGAGTAGTCGATTGTTTGGGTTTATTTCCCTGGTCAGTGGCTTTTTGTGTGACGGGCAACACATTTCATTTTAATCAACAACAAAAAAACAATTGCTGTTCAATTATTAACTGTCATTTAGCACTTCGCACTTTTATCCAAAGTGGCATTCAGTGAATTCAGGTACATGCCCTTAAGGAGCAGGTAGGAGATATAACCTCATGCTCAAGGCTGCCTACAGGTAGACTAGGGATCGACATTGGGGATCGAACCCAGTCACAATACTATCCTGGCCCCCGATGGTGAAATTGCATAAATCTTCGCCGACAAACCTCTCCTTTTCCCTCCCCTCCAGCTCCTTGTCTGCCGACGACCGTGAAGACAACATTGAACTGCCAGACTGAGTTGCTGAGCGCCACCTGGGACATTGTGGCCGGTGCTCTGGACTACCTGGTGGAGGCTCACGGCAACAACGGCGACCAGTACAACTGCAGCTCGTCCAACAACAGCTGTGCCCTGGCTTCCCTTCCGTGTGGCGAACACCTCAGTGTGTGGATCACCGCCTCCAACGCCGAATGCTCCACCAACCAAGTGCTGGGAGAACCGGCCGAGACTGGTAAGCACTGGGAGTTGGTGCGATGGTGAGGGGCGATGAAGGGCAAAGTGACTTTCAAAGTAGCCAGAGGGTGGCCCTGGCATGAGGAGGTTTGGCCACCTTTGATTTATCATTTCTTTATATGAAGGGACATGCATCTCTGGCTTATTGTTGCCGTCTTCCTCTCCTCACTTCACCATCCCACCTATTCCCTCCCTCTCATCGTTGTGTCTGTAGTCCCCTGCTCCCCCACCAACGTGTCGGTGATAGTGGACTGCAGCCAGGACTCTGCTAGGGTTAATTGGACGGCGGGCAGGGGGGCCGTTTTCTACATCGCCACCGCCAAACACAACAACGGATCCGAGCACAGCTGCACCTCGACAGGCACCAACTGCCTCATCAGCGGCCTCAACTGCGGGCAGAATTACACTGTCACTGTCACCGCCACTAATTTCAAGTGCAACAGCTCCGTCAGTCCAGATGTCGTGATACCCACCGGTAGGCTGCAGCTAGGCAGGGGCTTGTTCAGCCTTGAGACCAGCAATAGCGGATTGGACATTAGGTCTTGATTCAACATGTGACATAGATTTGAACCCTCTTTCTGTTCTCAACGTACTTACTAACTAATCCTTGGCATATGAATGAGTTGGATGATAAAATGCAATGCTTACATGTAACCGGTAAAATGCCCTTCACTAGTAATTGACGGCAGTGAACCAACATCACACAACAGCTTCACCCCCTTTTGTCTCCTTGCCTGTTCTCCAGCGCCATGTCCTCCACAGTCCATTCAGGCGATAATAGACTGCGATGCCAACACTGCTCACATAGAGTGGCAGAACCACCGGCCTACAGGCATCTTCACAGCCTTGCTGGAGGACCAGAGCGGGCACCGGCTCAACTGCACGAGCAACACGATCAACAGCTGCGAGATCTCCGCTCTGCCCTGTGGACGGATGTACAATGTCACGGTCACCTATGATGACGGAAGCTGTCCCCTGACCTCCACAGCTATCAGCATGAAGTCTGGTACGTATGACCACCTTCTGCCGTGGTTTCTTCTTCTTAGCGGGTGGACTGAATAGTGAAGAGTTGAAGTTGAGCAATGGCTACTTAATGGCAAGAGCATTTGCCTCATGCTCATGTCTATGGGTTTGTTTCCTTAGCATGAATATTTGTAATGTTTTTATTGGCATTGAGATCGACGTTGTAGTTGTTTTGAATAAGAAATCAAAACTCTTATCCAACCTTCATCCTCCCCCCCCTACAGTCCCCTGTAGACCAGAGGACGTGCGGACCAGCATCTCCTGCAGTACAGGCGAGCTCACAGTCTCCTGGGGTGACTCCATGCTTGCACCGAACTACACCACCACCATCACCTCTGCGGCAACGGGTCAGCAGGTGCACTGCAACTCCACGGAGATGCAGTGCACCCAGGGTGGCTTGGCCTGTGGCAGCGTCTACTCCGTCACCATCTCTTCCGTCTACGGAAGCTGCGTCAGCCTTCCCAGTGCCGACGTCAGCATACAAACAGGTTGGAGACCCAGCGTGTAGTAGCCTAGCAGAGGCTGGTTTTATAAATAAATATAAATAAACTAACAGTAGTGCAAATTAATTTTGTGCAAGTGGTATAGTCCATGTTAGTCCATATGTGTAATTGTGGATCTGACAGAGGCAGATGAGTTGTAAAGTTGTATTGCAGTTGGGAGGAACGATTTTCTGTATCGTTCCTTCTTACAGCGGGGTTGAATGAATCTGTTACTGAAGCTGCTCCTTAGCTGGTCCAGTGTAGTGTGGAGGGGGTGGGAGGGATTGGCCATAGTTGCCAGCAATTTTGCCAGCATCCTCTCCTCCACCACCTCCTCCACGGTGACAAGCTGAGAGCCAACAACAGACTCAGCCTTCTTAATAAGATTGTTCAGTCTGTTGGCGTCCTTTGATATACTGTTTATTCTGCAGACTACAATGTCAATTGAAACCCTTCTTCCTTTTTACTGTTTTTTTCTCCTATAGTGCCATGTGTTCCCACCAACGTCACAGCCACACAGACGTGTGGCCAGACATCTGTCCCGGTCTCCTGGCTCACCAGCCTGGGTGCTGCTAACTACACTGCCTTCGCTGTGAGCAGCACGGGCCAGAGGACAGAGTGCTCCGCCGCTGGAATCACCTGCGTCCTTCAGGACTTCCTCCAGTGCGGTCAGGTGTACACCATCGGCGTTGTGGCTGTCGGTGACAACTGTACCAGCCAAGAAAGCCAGTATGGCTCTTTGTCCACAGGTAATATAACCCAATATATAGGACTTAAACTGCTATTGGTGATGGATTTGATATTCATAGCATGAATGTGCGGCTCTGATTTAGATTGCCATTGTTATTATTATAATCTAACTGAATCAAATGAATATCCATCATGTTTTCCTCCCCAGTCCCATGTACTCCAGTCAACATCTCTAGCCAGTTAAACTGCTCCACTAGTACTGCCCAGCTGTCCTGGTCCCCCAGCAGCAACGCAGTCACCTACACAGCTAACGCCACAGGACCGGCAGGGGAGACCCTGTCCTGTAACAGCATCAGTCCAGGCTGCCAGCTGAGCGGCCTGGGCTGTGGCCTAACGTATAACCTCACTGTGGCAGCCTCTGATGGTAACTGTGCCAGCCCCTACAGCGCCCCCATCAGGCAAGACTCAGGTACTGATTGGACGCCAATGCTGAGTTTCTGAAAGATGAACCAATCACTTTGTCACAATAAAGGGACATAAGACATAATGATGAGCTCTCTATGTTTACTTTTTGATATAATCAAAAATATTAGATTTTTTTTTCTAATGGCAAACAGTGACCAATGTTTACGTTCCTGTCAGTTAATTTCTAACTTTTTTCACTCCCAGTTCCCTGTGCCCCATTGAATGTCAGTGCCACTCTGACATGTGCTAACCACTCAGCCCTGGTAAGCTGGGTAGGAAGCCCCAGTGCGACTGCATACACCGTGGAAGCGCTGGACCAGGATGGACATACATTACAATGCCACAGCAACAGCACCAGCTGCCCGCTGGACCACATGCGCTGTGGCCAGAGCTATGACATCACAGTCGTGCCATACACTGCGTCATGTACTGGTATCCCCAGCACGACATACACATTTAGCGCAGGTATATAGAAGACACAACTTGTGCCTTTGTTTGATGTTTTTTAAGTGTGAAAAATAAATGCACAATCCAACTAACATCACAAACATATACCTGACATTTTAAAAACATCTTCTTTCTCATGTCTTTCCAGGTCTCTGCCCTCCAGATAACATCACTGTATCTCCACAGTGTACAGGCAGCACGGTCTCCTGGTCTCTGCGTCCAGGAGCAGAAATGTACATAGCGATGGCGACTGGAAATGACGGATACACTCACAACTGCAGCTCCGACGGCACACACAGCTCGTGCTCCTTCACCGACCTGCACTGTGGCGGAAACTACATCGTCACCGTAGCAACCATTGACAGGGTTTGCCAGAGTAGTCCCAGTTCACCGGTAGCACTGAGAACAGGTGAGAGAGAGAGTGGAGCGTTTCCTGAGTTTGAATGGCTAAAGTCGGGATAATAAATGAATACTAACACTTTATTGATGTCATGTGAACACACATGTTTTTCCCTCTCCCAGCTCTGTGTCCACCGACCAACTTGAGTGGAGAGGTCACCTGTGGGCCCCACACCCCGATGGGGATTCAGGTCATGTGGGATAAAAGCCTGGTGTCTGAGGCCACATACACCATATATTCTGAGGTGGTAGGGGTCCCTGGATCCATTTCTATGTACAATACCACCAACACTACTTTCCCCATCACTGGCCTGCAATGTGGACAGAGGCACGCCATCTCTATTAGAGCAACAGACGGGAACTGCACCAGCGTGGAGAGCCCAGCCATAGAAGTAGCCACGGGTAGGACAGGATTCAGCACACTATAGTGGTTTACAGCATTGAATTTAAATACCCCAAATACAACAGGTTATCAAGTTAGACATCAATTGAAAAAGGTTGCATTCCTGCCCATTTGCCTTACTGTTTCTGTGGTTCTTAAAGAAGGCACACAATATTTATATCCCTCAACAGTTAATAACCATTTATCAACCATGTATTATATAAAAATATACTTTACTCTTTAGCTCCCTGCCAGCCTACGAATCTAACATCCCGTGTGGACTGTGGGACGAACATGGGCAACTTCTCCTGGTCGCAGACCCATGGGGCGGATTTCTACACGGTGGAAGTGAACGGCGATGACGGTCATGTGGACTCCTGTACCTCCAATGACACTTCCTGTGTCGTGAGACTCCACTGTGGTCGCTCGTACTCTGCTAGTCTGGTGGCAGCCGCCAGGGGCTGCAACAGCTCAGAGCATGCAGCCATTCATTTTCACTCTGGTGAGATATGGACACCAAAGGTTTAAGATGCACACACACCACACGCACATGCCTGCACAAAATCACTCCAACAGAAAGACATAAGAGAACATATTGCCAGATGCATAGATAAATCAAACCACGCACTTAACTGATGATCATTTTGTAGGCTGTAGATGAGAAGTTTGCTCATGTGGTCAATGTTGTGTCAACTTCGTTTCGTTTTGTATTAAGGTTTGGGCATATGTTTATGTATATACAATTCTCTTCTAGCACCATGTCTGCCAGAAAATGTGATGGCGGTGCTGAACTGTACTACCAACTCATTGATGGTGAGTTGGCAAGAGACCCCAGGCTCAGACAACTACACGGCTCTGGCTATCGGCAGTGATGGTCACAGGGTTTCCTGTAACACCACCACCAATTCCTGCTGGGTCCAAGACCTGCAGTGTGGTCTGACGTACGGGGTGGTTGTCAAGTCCTCCTTCACCCAATGTGATATATTTACTGGCTCCGACTATCAGGTCCAATCTGGTGGGTGTCACTGAGTGTCTTCTCGCTAATAGCATAATTTGGACTCATGATGAATAATGAAATAAACTGAAGTCTTTCCTAATTTTACCCCTCCATAGCTCCCTGTAAACCGGAACACACCAATGTTGACCTGAACTGTAGCAGCAACATCATCACTGTAAAGTGGGATCACTCCAGCACAGCTCAGAACTACACTGTTAGGGCCACCCATCTGTCTGGAATGAACTCCACCTGTAGCTCCAGTGAGTCCAGCTGTTCCTTCCTGGACCTGAGCTGTGGAGAACTCTATACCTTCACTGTGACCGGACACACTAATGTGTGCATGAGCGAGATGAGCACACCTATAGATAAACTCACTGGTACGCTATACAGCTGAGCATATTTTTAAAAGTATTGTATTGCTAGGGCCTCCTGTTTTGACATTACCTCTTTCGTTCCTGTTCCACCCAGCCCTATGTCCTCCCACCAACATATCAGCCAGTCTGGACTGTGGTACAGGTGAGGCCTTGGTCACCTGGAGCAGGGCTACTGGAGCCACGGCCTACAGTGTTGAGGCAAACAGCACCAATGGACACAGCTCCTCCTGCAGTAGCAATGGCTTCTCCTGTAGCCTCAACGATCTGGTCTGTGGGGAGGAATACACAGTGGTGGTCATGGCAATGGATACCGGCTGTGCTGGACCCACCAGTGTCCCAGTAAATCTAACTACAAGTAAATACTTGGTTTTACAAATACTTTATTCCAGTACTGATTCAAAAGTCAGTAGGCTAAAATGTAAATATCATACGTTCACATCCTTCTCCGAAGTCCTTTCCACCAATCTTTACCTTGATATACCATTTAAACTTTTATGACATGTATCAGATGCAATGTGTCCAGGGAAAGGAACACAATTGTTAAAAATATCCTATAACATCTTTCTTCGAATCCCTAGGTCCCTGTATTCCCCAGGCAGTGGTCACCAATGTGGAATGGAACTCAGTTAGTTGGACTGCCAGCAACAGAAATGAGACGTACATCGCTGTGGCAACGGGCCTTGATAGCCACACTCACCGGTGTGTCACAACTAACAGCTCCTGCACCTGGAATGACCTACACTGTGGTGAGGAGTACACTGTCCAGGTGATGGCAAGGAATGACTACTGCACCAGTCTGCCAAGCAACGGCTCTGTCATTCATATGGGTATGAGACCTTTCCACCAATCCTCACCTTGATACACCATTTAAACTGTCTTTCACTGTTACGCTTTGTTTCCAGAGATAGAAACGCAATTCAAAATATCATGTTCCCATCCTGCTTCGAATCCATAGGTCCCTGTATTCCCCAGTCAGTGGTCGCCAATGTAGAATGTAATTCTAGTATTGGCTATGTTAGCTGGACTGCCAGCAACAGAAATGAGACATACATCGCTGTGGCAACGGGCCTTGATAACCACACCCACCAGTGTGTCACAACAAACAGCTCCTGCACCTGGGATGACCTACACTGTGGTGAGGAGTACACTGTCCAGGTGATGGCAAGGAATGGCAACTACACCAGTCTGCTAATCAACGGCTCTGTCATTCGTACAGGTACAAGACCTTTCACCATTTCTCAACTTGATAAAAAATGTAAACTGTCTTTCACTTTTATGCTTTGTTTCAAGAGATTGGAACGCAATTATTAATGTCATGTTCACATCCTGTTTCGAATCCCTAGGTCCGTGTATTCCCCAAGCAGTGGTCACCAATGTAGAATGTAACTCCAGTATTAGCTCTGTTAGTTGGACTTCCAACAACAAAAATGAGACATATATCGCTGTGGCAACGGGCCTTAACGGCCACACCCACCAGTGTTTCACAACTGACACCTCATGCATCTGGGATGATTTACACTGTGGTGAGGCGTACACTGTCAAAGTGATGGCAAAGAATGGCAACTGCACCAGTCTGCCAAGCAACAGCTCTGTCATTCATACAGGTAGAAAACCTTTAAACGAATCCTTACCTTGACACACCATTTAAACTGTCTTTCACTTTGATCCATTGTTTCCAGCGATAGGAATGCAATTGTTCATATCATGTTTACACGCTTCTTTGAATCCCTAGGTCCCTGTATTCCCCAGGCAGTGGTCGCCAAAGTAGAAAGTAACTCTGGTGTTGGCTCTGTTAGTTGGACTTCAAGCAACAGAAATGAGACGTACATCGCTGTGGCAACGAGCCTTGATAGCCACACTCACCGGTGTGTCACAACTAACAGCTCCTGCACCTGGAATGACCTACACTGTGGTGAGGAGTACAATGTCCAGGTGATGGCAAGGAATGACTACTGCACCAGTCTGCCAAGCAACAGCTCTGTCATTCATATGGGTATGAGACCTTTCCACCAATATTCACCTTGAAACACCATTTAAACTGTTTTTAACTGTTATGCTTTGTTTCCAGAGATAGGAATGCAATTTTTAATATCATGTTCACATCCTGCTTCAAATCCATAGGTCCCTGTATTCCCCAGTCAGTGGTCGTCAATGTAGAATGTAATTCTAGTATTGGCTCTGTTAGTTGGACTTCAAGCAACAGAAATGAGACGTATATCGTTGTGGCAACGGGCCTTGATAACCACACCCACCAGTGTGTCACAACTAACAGCTCCTGCACCTTGGATGACCTACACTGTGGTGAGGAGTACACTGTCAATGTGATGGCAAGGAATGGTAACCGCACCAGTTTGCCAAGCAACAGCTCTGTCATTCATACGGGTATGAGACCTTTCCTCCAATCCTTACATTGAAACACCATTTAAACTGTCTTTCACTTTGATCCATTGTTTCCAGAGATAGGAATGCAATTGTTAATATCATGTTTACATGCTTCTTTGAATCCCTAGGTCCCTGTATTCCCCAGGCAGTGGTCGCCAAAGTAGAAAGTAACTCTGGTGTTGGCTCTGTTAGTTGGACTTCAAGCAACAGAAATGAGACGTACATCGCTGTGGCAACGGGCCTTGATAGCCACACTCACCGGTGTGTCACAACTAACAGCTCCTGCACCTGGAATGACCTACACTGTGGTGAGGAGTACACTGTCCAGGTGATGGCAAGGAATGACTACTGCACCAGTCTGCCAAGCAACGGCTCTGTCATTCATATGGGTATGAGACCTTTCCACCAATCCTCACCTTGATACACCATTTAAACTGTTTTTAACTGTTATGCTTTGTTTCCAGAGATAGGAATGCAATTTTTAATATCATGTTCACATCCTGCTTCAAATCCATAGGTCCCTGTATTCCCCAGTCAGTGGTCGCCAATGTAGAATGTAATTCTAGTATTGGCTCTGTTAGTTGGACTTCAAGCAACAGAAATGAGACGTACATCGCTGTGGCAACGGGCCTTGATAACCACACCCACCAGTGTGTCACAACTAACAGCTCCTGCACCTTGGATGACCTACACTGTGGTGAGGAGTACACTGTCAATGTGATGGCAAGGAATGGTAACCGCACCAGTTTGCCAAGCAACAGCTCTGTCATTCATACGGGTATGAGACCTTTCCTCCAATTCTTACATTGAAACACCATTTAAACTGTCCTTCACTTTGATCCATTGTTTCCAGAGATAGGAATGCAATTGTTAATATCATGTTTACATGCTTCTTTGAATCCCTAGGTCCCTGTATTCCCCAGGCAGTGGTCGCCAAAGTAGAAAGTAACTCTGGTGTTGGCTCTGTTAGTTGGACTTCAAGCAACAGAAATGAGACGTACATCGCTGTGGCAACGGGCCTTGATAGCCACACTCACCGGTGTGTCACAACTAACAGCTCCTGCACCTGGAATGACCTACACTGTGGTGAGGAGTACACTGTCCAGGTGATGGCAAGGAATGACTACTGCACCAGTCTGCCAAGCAACGGCTCTGTCATTCATATGGGTATGAGACCTTTCCACCAATCCTCGCCTTGATACACCATTTAAACAGTTTTTAACTGTTATGCTTTGTTTCCAGTGATAGGAATGCAATTTTTAATATCATGTTCACATCCTGCTTCAAATCCATAGGTCCCTGTATTCCCCAGTCAGTGGTCGTCAATGTAGAATGTAATTCTAGTATTGGCTCTGTTAGTTGGACTTCAAGCAACAGAAATGAGACGTATATCGTTGTGGCAACGGGCCTTGATAACCACACCCACCAGTGTGTCACAACTAACAGCTCCTGCACCTTGGATGACCTACACTGTGGTGAGGAGTACACTGTCAATGTGATGGCAAGGAATGGTAACCGCACCAGTTTGCCAAGCAACAGCTCTGTCATTCATACGGGTATGAGACCTTTCCTCCAATCCTTACATTGAAACACCATTTAAACTGTCTTTCACTTTGATCCATTGTTTCCAGAGATAGGAATGCAATTGTTAATATCATGTTTACATGCTTCTTTGAATCCCTAGGTCCCTGTATTCCCCAGGCAGTGGTCGCCAAAGTAGAAAGTAACTCTGGTGTTGGCTCTGTTAGTTGGACTTCAAGCAACAGAAATGAGACGTACATCGCTGTGGCAACGGGCCTTGATAGCCACACTCACCGGTGTGTCACAACTAACAGCTCCTGCACCTGGAATGACCTACACTGTGGTGAGGAGTACACTGTCCAGGTGATGGCAAGGAATGACTACTGCAACAGTCTGCCAAGCAACGGCTCTATCATTCATATGGGTATGAGACCTTTCCACCAATCCTCACCTTGATACACCATTTAAACTGTTTTTAACTGTTATGCTTTGTTTCCAGAGATAGGAATGCAATTTTTAATATCATGTTCACATCCTGCTTCAAATCCATAGGTCCCTGTATTCCCCAGTCAGTGGTCGTCAATGTAGAATGTAATTCTAGTATTGGCTCTGTTAGTTGGACTTCAAGCAACAGAAATGAGACGTATATCGTTGTGGCAACGGGCCTTGATAACCACACCCACCAGTGTGTCACAACTAACAGCTCCTGCACCTTGGATGACCTACACTGTGGTGAGGAGTACACTGTCAATGTGATGGCAAGGAATGGTAACCGCACCAGTTTGCCAAGCAACAGCTCTGTCATTCATACGGGTATGAGACCTTTCCTCCAATCCTTACATTGAAACACCATTTAAACTGTCTTTCACTTTGATCCATTGTTTCCAGAGATAGGAATGCAATTGTTAATATCATGTTTACATGCTTCTTTGAATCCCTAGGTCCCTGTATTCCCCAGGCAGTGGTCGCCAAAGTAGAAAGTAACTCTGGTGTTGGCTCTGTTAGTTGGACTTCAAGCAACAGAAATGAGACGTACATCGCTGTGGCAACGGGCCTTGATAGCCACACTCACCGGTGTGTCACAACTAACAGCTCCTGCACCTGGAATGACCTACACTGTGGTGAGGAGTACACTGTCCAGGTGATGGCAAGGAATGACTACTGCAACAGTCTGCCAAGCAACGGCTCTATCATTCATATGGGTATGAGACCTTTCCACCAATCCTCGCCTTGATACACCATTTAAACTGTTTTTAACTGTTATGCTTTGTTTCCAGTGATAGGAATGCAATTTTTAATATCATGTTCACATCCTGCTTCAAATCCATAGGTCCCTGTATTCCCCAGTCAGTGGTCGTCAATGTAGAATGTAATTCTAGTATTGGCTCTGTTAGTTGGACTTCAAGCAACAGAAATGAGACGTATATCGTTGTGGCAACGGGCCTTGATAACCACACCCACCAGTGTGTCACAACTAACAGCTCCTGCACCTTGGATGACCTACACTGTGGTGAGGAGTACACTGTCAATGTGATGGCAAGGAATGGTAACCGCACCAGTTTGCCAAGCAACAGCTCTGTCATTCATACGGGTATGAGACCTTTCCTCCAATCCTTACATTGACACACCATTTAAACTGTCTTTCACTTTGATCCATTGTTTCCAGAGATAGGAATGCAATTGTTAATATCATGTTTACATGCTTCTTTGAATCCCTAGGTCCCTGTATTCCCCAGGCAGTGGTCGTCAAAGTAGAAAGTAACTCTGGTGTTGGCTCTGTTAGTTGGACTTCAAGCAACAGAAATGAGACGTACATCGCTGTGGCAACGGGCCTTGATAGCCACACTCACCGGTGTGTCACAACTAACAGCTCCTGCACCTGGAATGACCTACACTGTGGTGAGGAGTACACTGTCCAGGTGATGGCAAGGAATGACTACTGCACCAGTCTGCCAAGCAACGGCTCTATCATTCATATGGGTATGAGACCTTTCCACCAATCCTCGCCTTGATACACCATTTAAACTGTTTTTAACTGTTATGCTTTGTTTCCAGAGATAGGAATGCAATTTTTAATATCATGTTCACATCCTGCTTCAAATCCATAGGTCCCTGTATTCCCCAGTCAGTGGTCGTCAATGTAGAATGTAATTCTAGTATTGGCTCTGTTAGTTGGACTTCAAGCAACAGAAATGAGACGTATATCGTTGTGGCAACGGGCCTTGATAACCACACCCACCAGTGTGTCACAACTAACAGCTCCTGCACCTTGGATGACCTACACTGTGGTGAGGAGTACACTGTCAATGTGATGGCAAGGAATGGTAACCGCACCAGTTTGCCAAGCAACAGCTCTGTCATTCATACGGGTATGAGACCTTTCCTCCAATCCTTACATTGAAACACCATTTAAACTGTCTTTCACTTTGATCCATTGTTTCCAGAGATAGGAATGCAATTGTTAATATCATGTTTACATGCTTCTTTGAATCCCTAGGTCCCTGTATTCCCCAGGCAGTGGTCGCCAAAGTAGAAAGTAACTCTGGTGTTGGCTCTGTTAGTTGGACTTCAAGCAACAGAAATGAGACGTACATCGCTGTGGCAACGGGCCTTGATAGCCACACTCACCGGTGTGTCACAACTAACAGCTCCTGCACCTGGAATGACCTACACTGTGGTGAGGAGTACACTGTCCAGGTGATGGCAAGGAATGACTACTGCACCAGTCTGCCAAGCAACGGCTCTGTCATTCATATGGGTATGAGACCTTTCCACCAATCCTCACCTTGATACACCATTTAAACTGTTTTTAACTGTTATGCTTTGTTTCCAGAGATAGGAATGCAATTTTTAATATCATGTTCACATCCTGCTTCAAATCCATAGGTCCCTGTATTCCCCAGTCAGTGGTCGCCAATGTAGAATGTAATTCTAGTATTGGCTCTGTTAGTTGGACTTCAAGCAACAGAAATGAGACGTACATCGCTGTGGCAACGGGCCTTGATAACCACACCCACCAGTGTGTTACAACTAACAGCTCCTGCACATGGAATGACCTACACTGTGGTGAGGAGTACACTGTCAATGTGATGGCAAGGAATGGCAACCGCACCAGTTTGCCAAGCAACAGCTCTGTCATTCATACGGGTATGAGACCTTTCCAATGATCTTTATTCTTCTATCCATTATCAATTTAGATTGAGTTTCGTCATTCATGCAAAATGTATGTTCTGTCAAAGCTATGTGTCATCTTTGTTTGTTACAGATCCCTGTGTGTTCTGTCCATAAACAATAACAACAAAATACAGACATCTGCAGATCCGTTCAGGTCTTAAGTCTGAATTTATTCCAACTCTATTCTTTTGTGTACTCTCCAGCTCCCTGCCAGCCACAGGGTATCAACGGCAGCCTGGATTGTGTGACCAATTCAGCCTGGATATCCTGGGACTCAAGCCCAGGGGCAGAGAGCTACACGGTGATGTCTGTGGGTGATGGCGACCACAGATTAAACTGTACTACCGCTACAAACACTTCATGTGAGGTGCAGGACCTGGCGTGTGGTGCCCAGTATAATTTCAGCGTAATTGCTACCAACAGTCATTGCGACAGTATGCCCAGCACCGCCGTCGAACTAGAGACAGGTAGGACAAAACTACTTGCTCATGTTTGAATGATCAATGACTGATCAGTTTATTTTAAAAATTGTATTTCTATTGTCGTATCGTTTTTTAAATTTCTTGATCCCTTGAAAACAATTTCGTTCATTGGGTTTAACCTAGTCTCACAAATCAGACTTTGATGTTTGATGGCAGACAAGCTGAAATCTAGGTAAACGGGATGTTTCACTTTATTTTGCTTCATATTTGTTGTGTGGGTTGCTGAAGGCGGGGCCCTGTACGAGCATAATTGGCAAACATAAACTCGGCCAGCAGTAGTAAACTGTAAAAAAAAAAAAAACTGTCTAGATTGGCATGCTGTGTAGGTCCCTTGCAATCCTGGTTTCCGGCGAGGCTCTGTGCCATCTCCCTTCAGACGTTCTGCTATAACATAGTAGGACTGCTGGATCCGAGATTAGGTTGAACCTATTGATGTATAAACTCAGTAGCTCAATATCATTGCCAATCCCAGTTTGGCTCTTTCTTAACTAACAAATTATTATCGAACCCAACCCCCCCCAAACCTCCTACCCCTCCATCACAGCCCCCTGTTCCCTCTCGGCCATCACGGCATCCACTCAGTGCCACAACTCTTCCATCCTTGTGGTCTGGGAGACCATGGTGGGAGGCGACGGAAACACCCAGTACACCACCACGGCGGAGGCCAGCGACCACACCTACCTGTCCTGCAACACCACTGACACCCAGTGCACTCTCTGGGGAGCGCGCTGTGGTCTCCGCTACACCATCTTAGTGGCCGCGTCCTCCGACCAGTGCAGTGGTCTGCGGAGTCCGCCCTACAGGATAAGCATGGGTACGTAGGGAGCAGGGATTCCCTGTGGAATCGGACGTGCGCCGTTTTCCTTGCATCTGGTTGCCTGTAGAATGGGATAAACCCCAGTGAAGAATGATGCGGTTTCTCTCATTAAAAGAACCAATTTGCAACGCAAATATGTGCGGACTCATGTCTCATTGTTTTCCCCTCGCAGAGCCCTGCCCGCCCGGAGACCTGGCGGTGAACACGTCCTGCGTGGACAACGGTGCACTGGTGTCCTGGAGGCCCTCCCCAGTGGCCACAGACTACCATGTGAGCGCCAGGACTGCCGAGGGCCACGTGCACATGTGCAACACCAGCTTCAGCAACTGCAGCCTATCAGACCTCCATTGTGGCCAACAGTATACGGTGTCTGTGACTGCCAGCCACGAAAACTGCTCAAGCAAGGCCAGTCAGAATGTCAACTTCAACACAGGTATGCCGTGTCCATATCCTGTCAAACTAAATATCATTGCATTGATATATATATATATTTATCACCTCGACTGAAGATGATTCAGTACTTTGTTAAGAATCAAAGTCTTTTCATTTTGTGCCAATTTTGCTCGAGAACTGAGCAGAAAATAACTGAATTACTGAAACCTAACCCTTCTAAAACCATACATCTTCTATGATGTACGGTTGGCAAACCGCACCAGTTTGCCAAGAAACAGCTCTGTCATTCATACGGGTACAAGACCTTTCCTCCAATCGTTACATTGACACACCATTTAAACTGTCTTTCACTTTGATCAGTTGTTTCCAGTGATAGAAATGCAATTGTTAATATCATGTTTACATGCTTCTTTGAATCCCTAGGTCCCTGTATTCCCCAGGCAGTGGTCGCTAATGTAGAATGTAACTCTAGTATTGGCTCTGTTAGCTGGACTGCCATCAACAGAAATGAGACGTACATCGCTGTGGCAACAGGCCTTGATGCACACACACATCGGTGTGTCACAACTAACAGCTCCTGCACCTGGGATGACCTACACTGTGATGAGGAGTACACTGTCCAAGTGATGGCAAGGAATAGCGACTGCACCAGTCTGCCAAGCAACAGCACTGTCATTCATACAGGTAGAAAACCTTTCAACAAATTCTTACCTTGATATACCATTTAAACTGTATTTCACTGTGATGCATTTTTTCCAGGGATAGGAACGCAATTGTTGATATCATGTTTACATGCTTCTTTGAATCCCTAGGTCCCTGTATTCCACAGGCAGTGGTCACCATTGTAGAAAGTAACTCTGGTGTTGGCTCTGTTAGTTGGACTTCAAGAAACAGAAATGAGACGTACATCGCTGTGGCAACAGGCCTTGATAGCCACACTCACCGGTGTGTCACAACGAACAGCTCCTGCACCTGGAATGACCTACACTGTGGTGAGGAGTACACTGTCCATGTGATGGCAAGGAATGACTACTGCACCAGTCTGCCAAGCAACAGCTCTGTCATTCATATGGGTATGAGACCTTTCCACCAATCCTCACCTTGATACACCATTTAAACTGTTTTTAACTGTTATGCTTTGTTTCCAGAGATAGGAATGCACATTTTAATATCATGTTCACATCCTGCTTCAAATCCATAGGTCCCTGTATTCCCCAGTCAGTGGTCGTCAATGTAGAATGTAATTCTAGTATTGGCTCCGTTAGTTGGACTTCAAGCAACAGAAATGAGACGTACATCGCTGTGGCAATGGGCCTTGATAACCACACCCACCAGTGTGTCACAACTAACAGCTCCTGCACCTTGGATGACCTACACTGTGGTGAGGAGTACACTGTCAATGTGATGGCAAGGAATGGTAACCGCACCAGTTTGCCAAGCAACAGCTCTGTCATTCATACGGGTATGAGACCTTTCCTCCAATCCTTACATTGAAACACCATTTAAACTGTCTTTCACTTTGATCCATTGTTTCCAGAGAGAGGAATGCAATTGTTAATATCATGTTTACATGCTTCTTTGAATCCCTAGGTCCCTGTATTCCCCAGGCAGTGGTCGCCAAAGTAGAAAGTAACTCTGGTGTTGGCTCTGTTAGTTGGACTTCAAGCAACAGAAATGAGACGTACATCGCTGTGGCAACGGGCCTTGATAGCCACACTCACCGGTGTGTCACAACTAACAGCTCCTGCACCTGGAATGACCTACACTGTGGTGAGGAGTACACTGTCCAGGTGATGGCAAGGAATGACTACTGCACCAGTCTGCCAAGCAACGGCTCTGTCATTCATATGGGTATGAGACCTTTCCACCAATCCTCACCTTGATACACCATTTAAACTGTTTTTAACTGTTATGCTTTGTTTCCAGAGATAGGAATGCACATTTTAATATCATGTTCACATCCTGCTTCAAATCCATAGGTCCCTGTATTCCCCAGTCAGTGGTCGTCAATGTAGAATGTACTTCTAGTATTGGCTCCGTTAGTTGGACTTCAAGCAACAGAAATGAGACGTACATCGCTGTGGCAATGGGCCTTGATAAC
The DNA here is from genome assembly GCA_030340625.1 of Merluccius polli. NCBI lineage: Eukaryota > Metazoa > Chordata > Actinopteri > Gadiformes > Merlucciidae > Merluccius > Merluccius polli. The sequence goes on from JAOPHQ010000650.1 coordinate 76,151, forward strand.
CACACCCACCAGTGTGTCACAACTAACAGCTCCTGCACCTTGGATGACCTACACTGTGGTGAGGAGTACACTGTCAATGTGATGGCAAGGAATGGTAACCGCACCAGTTTGCCAAGCAACAGCTCTGTCATTCATACGGGTATGAGACCTTTCCTCCAATCCTTACATTGAAACACCATTTAAACTGTCTTTCACTTTGATCCATTGTTTCCAGAGAGAGGAATGCAATTGTTAATATCATGTTTACATGCTTCTTTGAATCCCTAGGTCCCTGTATTCCCCAGGCAGTGGTCGCCAAAGTAGAAAGTAACTCTGGTGTTGGCTCTGTTAGTTGGACTTCAAGCAACAGAAATGAGACGTACATCGCTGTGGCAACGGGCCTTGATAGCCACACTCACCGGTGTGTCACAACTAACAGCTCCTGCACCTGGAATGACCTACACTGTGGTGAGGAGTACACTGTCCAGGTGATGGCAAGGAATGACTACTGCACCAGTCTGCCAAGCAACGGCTCTGTCATTCATATGGGTATGAGACCTTTCCACCAATCCTCACCTTGATACACCATTTAAACTGTTTTTAACTGTTATGCTTTGTTTCCAGAGATAGGAATGCACATTTTAATATCATGTTCACATCCTGCTTCAAATCCATAGGTCCCTGTATTCCCCAGTCAGTGGTCGTCAATGTAGAATGTACTGCTAGTATTGGCTCCGTTAGTTGGACTTCAAGCAACAGAAATGAGACGTACATCGCTGTGGCAATGGGCCTTGATAACCACACCCACCAGTGTGTCACAACTAACAGCTCCTGCACCTTGGATGACCTACACTGTGGTGAGGAGTACACTGTCAATGTGATGGCAAGGAATGGTAACCGCACCAGTTTGCCAAGCAACAGCTCTGTCATTCATACGGGTATGATACCTTTCCTCCAATCCTTACATTGAAACACCATTTAAACTGTCTTTCACTTTGATCCATTGTTTCCAGAGAGAGGAATGCAATTGTTAATATCATGTTTACATGCTTCTTTGAATCCCTAGGTCCCTGTATTCCCCAGGCAGTGGTCGCCAAAGTAGAAAGTAACTCTGGTGTTGGCTCTGTTAGTTGGACTTCAAGCAACAGAAATGAGACGTACATCGCTGTGGCAACGGGCCTTGATAGCCACACTCACCGGTGTGTCACAACTAACAGCTCCTGCACCTGGAATGACCTACACTGTGGTGAGGAGTACACTGTCCAGGTGATGGCAAGGAATGACTACTGCACCAGTCTGCCAAGCAACGGCTCTGTCATTCATATGGGTATGAGACCTTTCCACCAATCCTCACCTTGATACACCATTTAAACTGTTTTTAACTGTTATGCTTTGTTTCCAGAGATAGGAATGCAAATTTTAATATCATGTTCACATCCTGCTTCAAATCCATAGGTCCCTGTATTCCCCATTCAGTGGTCGCCAATGTAGAATGTAATTCTAGTATTGGCTCTGTTAGTTGGACTTCAAGCAACAGAAATGAGACGTACATCGCTGTGGCAACGGGCCTTGATAACCACACCCACCAGTGTGTCACAACTAACAGCTCCTGCACCTTGGATGACCTACACTGTGGTGAGGAGTACACTGTCAATGTGATGGCAAGGAATGGTAACCGCACCAGTTTGCCAAGCAACAGCTCTGTCATTCATACAGGTACAAGACCTTTCCTCCAATCCTTACATTGACACACCATTTAAACTGTCTTTCACTTTGATCCATTGTTTCCAGAGATAGGAATGCAATTGTTAATATCATGCATGCTTCTTTGAATCCCTAGGTCCCTGTATTCCCCAGGCAGTGGTCGCCAAAGTAGAAAGTAACTCTGGTGTTGGCTCTGTTAGTTGGACTTCAAGCAACAGAAATGAGACGTACATCGCTGTGGCAACGAGCCTTGATAGCCACACTCACCGGTGTGTCACAACTAACAGCTCCTGCACCTGGAATGACCTACACTGTGGTGAGGAGTACACTGTCCAGGTGATGGCAAGGAATGACTACTGCACCAGTCTGCCAAGCAACAGCTCTGTCATTCATACGGGTATGAGACCTTTCCAATGATCTTTGTTCTTCTATCCATTATCAATTTAGATTGAGTTTCGTCATTTATGCAATGTATGTTCTGTCAAAGGTATGCGTAATCTTTGCTTGTTCGAGATCCCTGTGTGTTCTGTCCATAAACAATAACAACAGAATACAAAAATTCAGGTCTAAAGTTTAAATTTATTCCAACTATATTCTTTTGTGTACTCTCCAGCTCCCTGCCAGCCACAGGGAATCAACGGCAGCCTGGATTGTGTGACCAATTCAGCCTGGATATCCTGGGACTCAAGCCAAGGGGCAGAGAGCTACACGGTGATGTCTGTGGGTGATGGCGACCACAGATTAAACTGTACTACCTCTACAAACACTTCATGTGAGGTGCAGGACCTGGCGTGTGGTGCCCAGTATAATTTCAGCGTAATCGCTACCAACAGTCATTTCGACAGTATGCCCAGCACCGCCGTCGAACTAGAGACAGGTAGGACAAAACTGTTTGTTGTTTCTTTTAAAAAATGACATTTAGCAAATGCATGCTATACTATCCTGTACAGTACTCTCCCCCGCTCTCGCCTCCTCCAGTGATTTGCCAACCGGACAATCTCTCCGCCACCGTCCACTGTGGCAATCAGTCAGCGGTGCTGTCCTGGACCCCTAGGAGTGGTGCGGTGGGCTACTCAGCCTCCGCTGAGACTGAGGGCGGCGACACACTGTTCTGTAGCAGCAGTTCAGAGCCCACCTGCACCATCGACGGTCTGCAGTGTGGAGCCCAGTATAACTTCTCCGTACGGGCCTCTGATGGGACATGCAACAGCTCCTTCAGTGAGCCAGTGCTGGCAGGTGGAGGTACAGCAGCGTTCATTCATATAGCTTAACATATGATGTCAATTATCATTATTATATACATTTTAATATATATATATATATATATATATATATATATATATATATATATATATATACATTTTAATATATATATATATATATATATATATATATATATATATATATATATATATATATATATATATTAAAGGTCTCATTGCATCGTTTTTCGTTAATTTTGCAGTGGTCTCTACTATTAATGAATGCCCTGTGAGCCGGTTTTGGTGAAAAAAAATGCTTTGCTGCGCCTGTTTCAGGCTGTTCTAGTTTGCAGGAGGAGGTGGGGGGGGGAGGAGAACGAGAGGTTTTCGGCTCTTACTCATGAATATTCATGAAATTTAAATTACTTGCCTCTGATTGGCTAACAGTACTGTCCGTCACAGTGATGTTAGCCAATCAGAAGCGAGTGATCCCTCTAGCGCGTTATGGCTCAGTTCTGTCAACTTTAATTACCGTGCTACGAACTGATGCACAAAATGTCTTCGGAGATACAGCCGTATGTGTTTAAACGTGGAGAATATGAACATGCTATTTTGTAACAGAAACCTTAGGTGGAAAAGTGTATTGTTTTTACTTACAGACAGTGAGCTGGTGGTCGATCGTCGCGACGGTACAGAATCAGGTTTTAGGGACTTCCCATACCCGTATGAATTAATGAGACGTCACGTAGCTGTTTTCTCGATCGCTCTGCCCTGTTAAATGATATGGAGGCGTTTGTTTACTAGTTCTGCCATCGGAGAACGCTTCGTCTTTTGCCACCCGGAAGAACGTATATTGTTTGATTTTATTGTCGTGACGTCATGGTGATTTGTCGTATACTTTTTTCCCGAGGGCGGTCTCAAGCCAAGGTAGGCGAGGTCATGAATATTCATAAACTATCACACGTCAGAGCGTTAGGCTTTTTCTCACTTCCTCGTCCGTCTATGTTCTTACATAATGCATGCAATGGGGGTAGAAGAACGTTTTCCACGTGCAGCATGCATAGGCAACTAGGAGTGACCTATCGTATTTCAAAAGGAGCAAGTAAAAACGGTTTACCGGTGAAGTACACCTTTAATACAATGAATTGTGTTATGTTAAAATGGGCTGTTATTATAGCTATTTGGGATTGGAGTATATTGGAGGAGTTTGGGGGGCAGCATAGTCTAGTCTAGTGGCCTAGGGTGTTTGACTCTCAGTCCACAGGTTCTGGTTTCCAAACCCAATGTCTGCAGTCTGTCTGTAGGCATCCTAGAGCAAGATGCATAACCCCCCGCCTGCTTATTTAGGACATTTAACAAATAAATAATTATATATATATATATACATACATATACATATACATATATATAACTTGTTGAATGAACAGACATAGTCCATTTGCATGTTCAACATCTTCTAACCCATTGCCGTCTGTCTGTTCCCAGCTCCCTGTCCCCCAGATGTTCCTCAGGTACAGCTGTTGCCCATGGAAAGCTCAGTGCAGCAACTCCATTTTAAGTGGTCCCAGGTCGCCTGTCCAGATGTCCAGTACCTGCTGAGGTTGACTGGCAGCCTATTAGGGGATAGCCAAGCACAGTTTGACCTCTCTTCCTATTGGACAAACTCAACCTTTTTTGAAATGCCCCTCCCCTGCGGCTCATCCTACCTTGCTGCGGTGCAGAGCAGAGGACCCGCCGGCACCAGTGCGCCATCTGAGGCTTTAAATGGAAATACAGGTACACTACTTTCTCCACCTGAGCCCTTGTAGAGATGATTTAAAAAACACATGATAGTATATAATTATAGTATTATAGTATAGTATAGTATAGCCCGAGTATAGAAAAATGTATAGTAAATGTATAGCAAAATAGTATTAGAAGTCTAAAGCCTTTCCAGGTTAGTCTGTATGAATGCATTTATGCTATATAATGCCCCTGGCATTATATAGCATGAGTGATGCTGTCATGTTTAAACTCGAAAATGCAATTTCTCCATCATAAAAAACGAATAACGAAACTCAAGCATTGTGACGTCAACATCTGTCCAAAATACACCATCACATGAAGTCACGACTTACAAACCAACAATGTTTCCCCTTCCCTCCCTCTATACTAATACAAAATGTCCATCTCGACTCCTCCAAGCTCCATGTTCGCCCACAAACGTGACGTTCACGGGCAACACGGCCTCGGCCGTCCTTGCGTGGGACGCCTCTGTGTTCGCCACCTCCTACACGGTGTACGACGGCCCGGACGTCGCCCCCGAGCAAGGTGTGCAACGCCACTGAGCTCACCTGCAGTCTGACCGACGTCCCCCATGGCAACGTACTCATCACCGCCAGCAACGCAGCGGGCGAGAGTGATTCCGCAGTTGTCCATACTGGTAGGTGTCGCCTTGTTGTGGACGGACCGGGAACAGACACACACACACACACACACAGACACACACGCACCGTGACACACGCACCGCACACACAAACGCACGCAGGTGTAGCTCATGAAAGTAGTGTAGTTTATAGTTTTTTCATTGACACTGTTGACAGAGAACAACATTTTAGAATATAATATAATGTAATAATCCAATCTGATATAATATAATCAATTGATGGATATGCCATTAATTAGGCCTAATGGTCATTTTGTGAGCTACACCTGCTTTAACCTCATATCTGTGATATGTGCCATATATTCCAATTCCTTTTTAATATACTGTATATATATACTGTATATACATATACATACAAGGAGTTCAGGTTTATATACGTCAACATTGTGTAAACATAACGGCTACTTTTTTACAGTGGCAGCTGCACGTAGAAGGAGAGACCTCAGGGACGACAACAATGGTGAGTTTTTATCTTTGAGGAGCGTTTTTCTTTTGAATGGGACTACTGAAGAAGATGCCAGATGTTGTCTTACATGCATTGCCCATTCATATCTCAATAGTCATGTGATGTTCTATGTTTTTATTTTGTTTTTGTTCTTAATTTATCGCTTTAACCGTTATATATAAATCCGGCTGAATCATCTTGAAACATCTTGCCCGTCTCCCCAGCAGCAAACCTCTCCGCCCCCATAGTGACGGTCAGCGTGAAAACGGAGTCGGTCCTTGTGGTCAAGTGGTCTCCGGTGGAAGGAGGGGACTTTTACAGCCTGGTCATCGCCGACCAGCAGAACAACACTCAGACCCTGCGTGTGGACAGGGAGAGCACCGTCCTCAAAGACCTCATCCCAGACTCCACCTACTGCCTGTCGGTGCGTGCCGAGAGCGCCAGCATCGTTGGGCCGTACTCGGAGACCCAGTGTGTTCAAACAACATAGAACCTTAGGCTGCAAAGAGGGGCTCTGTCTGTCGCTATAGAGCAATGACTCTCACTGGAAAATATTGTTGGCTTTGCTGCAAAATGTTGAATGTAGAGCAGAACAGTAATAACTGCGATTTGTAGATCTGTAGTTTATAGATCTGAGATTCCTTCTCAAGAGTATAAAGGTGTATATGTTATAGGTGTACTTTTAACCTGACATGTTATCTGTCTAGTCATTTAGCAGATTCCTTATCCAAAGTGATTCACAGTGACTATGGGGCATGCAGGGGTTAGGCGTCTTGTCCAAGGATGCCTACAGGTAGACTGCAGACATTGGGTTTAAACCCAGAACCTTTCTACTGGGAGTCAAACACATTAACCACTACTATCCCACCCCCTTTTAGCGGTATGTGTTGATACACAGAAAGATACAAAAAATAGTGTACAGAAATGACTAAGGATTTTGCTAATATTTGTTAATTTATTAATCAGTCAGAAAACAATATTTAACCACGGCATATTAAAAAATAATTTGTCCCACATGCTGCAGCATTGCTCCCGTCTGCCCATTACCCACTCAACTCACTTCATGTACTTCAAATGGCCTAGAAGATTTTACTTACAGAAATGTGTATGAAGTGATTATTGTAAGTTATTATAATTGACTTACAATAAGTCAATTATTATTACAATAATCGACTTATTGTAAGTCGCTTTGGACAAAAGCGTCTGCTAAATCCTAAATGTGATTAATCTTGGTTAGAGTCTGAGCTCCTGAGCCACAGTAAGAGTTCTTAAATATTTTTTATTATAAAGCACTATAAAGCACTGGGCAAGGAAAACACATACTATAACTTTTTCTTACTTTGTTAATTAACCCTTGTAAATTATGTAATAGAGGTCTTTGTATCAGTATTTCACTATTTTAACAATCGTCATATTTTTGGCATTATTTATCAAGATCAGGGAATATTCTCAAAATTCTAATAAAACTGCAAAACAAATGGTTTGTGTGCGTTTCTCTATTTAATTGTATACTTTATATTGTAAACAGGAAGTCTCTTCTCACAATTGTTTTCCACTTACACGAGAACAAAGGCAAAGCAGACATATTCAGTAAAAGTATTTTATTAGAAAACAAAATGCAACAGAGCAATTACCCAAACAGCATAAATCAGGGGTATGCGTGTGGTACGAATCCCCTTCTTTGGGTGGCTCTACGGGACAAAACTTTCTCAGACCCATTATGTACAATGTCATAGAATGTCAGGAGAAATGTCATAGAAAATTAAAATTACTTTTCAAATATCAGAGACTAACGGTGGTCTAAAAGTGAAAAAAAGGCAGAAAATGAACATTAACCGATACAACAAATAGGCCAAATGAGGCCATGTCTCTCGTGCCAACAATTCTTCTGTGGGGCAGAGGATAAAGACTATAACAATCAAGAACAAAAAAAAGGACTTGAATGCGATATTGCTTTAAGAGGACATCTTGTCATTGCTGTGGCTCCTTTTACGGTCTCCATGTTTACCGTGATCGTTGCTGGACTCTCTGTGCCGATGGCTCTTCTCTTTGCTGCCACTCCGCTTATGCGAGCGCTGCTCTCCCTCCCTCTCCCTGTCCCTCTCTCGGCTGTGCTCCCTCTTCCTGCTCTTCTCCTCCCCCCCGCCCTCCGTCCGGCTGCTTTTGTTGTGTCGCTTCTCCCTGCTTCTGCTCTTGCTGGCCCGCTTGGCCTTCCTCTCCTCCCGGTGCCTGTCCCTGTCCTCCTTGTGTCGCCTCTCGTCCGCCTCGCCCCTGCTCTTCTTGTCCCTGGACCTCTCCCCATCTCCGCCCCGCTCTTTGTGGTGCTCCCTGTCCTTCCTCTTGCTCCTGTCGTTCTCCGCCCCCCCGTCCCTTTCCTTGTCTCGCCGCTCGCCCCTCTTCTCCCGGCTGCCGCTGGGGCTCCTCCGCCGCTCGCGGTTACGGTCTGTGCTGCGGGACCTGCGTCTCTCCCTGTCACTGCCACCGCCTCCTCGTTCCCCTCGCTCCCTGTCTCTATCTCTGTCTCCTCTCCCCTCCTTCTCTTTCCTCTGGCGGTCTCGCTCCCTCTCCAGCTCGCGGTCGAAGCTGGGCCCGTGGCGCTCCCGCTCGCCATGGCGGCTGGGTGACCGCGACTGCTTGGGGGACCGCCGCGGGCTCGGCGTCCTCCTGGGGCTCCTGTGGGGACATACAAGACACACGTTACAGGAAGCCATTCAAACTGGAAAAAAAAGCAGGATTATTCAAGGTCCACAGCCAGGAAAGCCCAGCTGTATCACCTCGAGCGACGGCGCTCCACTGGCCTGGCTGGTTCGGTGGGCACGGCCTCCTCTTCCTGGGGCTCCTTGGGAACAATCTTCCGCGGCCGGGCCTTCATCTGCTGGTCGATCATCTTCTGCACGGGCACCGGGATGCGGGGGAAGAGGGTGGAGAACCACTCCAGCTTGGTGAGGAAGGAGCGCAGCATCTCTCCGACGGACATCATACAGCCTCCTCCGGCCTTGACGTCTAGCTCCTGGTTGGAGAGGGGAAGAGCCGTGCAGAATAGAGTTAGTGCCCGGGCAAGCCACGGTGGCACATATCTTTCTGATGTCACGATGGCTTGCTTTAGATATTATAGATTATGGATATTTTGTGATGACCAAATTCTGAAACTTCACCTCTGTTCATCTAGCTTAATCTCTCAAATATCAGTCAAATGTGTCTGATTTGAATTGGAGGGGAAAAAAATATGTCCACTAAATGTTTTGTTTCTTTATAATAACTGAGTGGCATTCTCCCAAAGTCTGGTTTTGCAAAGTGAGCAGAACTATTCAATCTATGTGTTTTGCTGGCCTTTTCCCCTTCATCTCTTAACAAGGACAAACCAGTGATTCCATCATCCGGCATCCGCTTTCTCATTCCGTTCCCCACTGATCTTGCCCACAGTGTAAATACAGACTGGAGTATGTAAGCAAGTGCACACCAGTCCAACTGAAATCAACTTTACATGGTAGAGAACAGCCGCTTTGCACTCACACACGCAAACCAACAGTGCTGAGAAACAATATCCAATTCACCTGCTGCGCAATGGGCATCTAAAGAAAAGAACAGGGGAATTAACCGACTTGGTAGGACGTCATTGGAGCAGTTCATATATATATATATTGCATTAGTTACACCATCGTAGGCCTGGTTGCACAGCCTGTTAGTCAAATTAGGATTTGAAATAAGCTTATCCATCAAAATATGAAGTGTTAAAATAAACTGAATGCGCTGAATAGATGTGCATCCGTCTGCATTTATCCTATTTTTTTGTTTTCAATTGTGCAACAAGTCCTGATAACACGTCATCCAAAAAGAGAGGACATGCCTTCAGATCACATTGGACTACAAGATGTTCTCTGTTTCATTCATACTCACCCCCGTTAAACCAGCAGTGCAGCAATGAGTGAATTTAGCAACTTTACAGACTGGAGGAGAGTTTAGCCAAATGAGGACAAAGGTGAGAGTCAGCTATGAGCATCACAACAAGGAAAGAACAGGGTTTTAAACATCTGCCGTGCCAATGCCGTGTCACTCATGAAGAGAAAGGTGTAATTGCTAGGAGATAGAAACATTAAATCATTACCCGTGGCGACATACCTCCTCATCATCCAGGAAGCCATCGTACCAGTCCACCAAGTCGGCAGGGGGTTGAGTGTATCTGTTTAAAAAAACAACAACATACATGTTTGATGAGGATGCCATAGGTTCAGCCTAGTGTTTTGTTTCACTAAATCCTAGTGTTACAATGTATAAGTAACATATACATAATATAGTGGTCTTTGTTGCTGCCATTTTTGAATCATTTGAGAACAAATATGTATGGAGGGGAGGCGGGGGGGATCATTACATACCTTATGTACATGAAGCCAAGTGCTCTGATGTAGGGAGAGTCTGTGTGAGTGATCAGACCCATCACCTGTTTGCGAGTCATTTTTAGAGTAAATAATTTGTACAGCAGACAGAAGGCAGTGGACACAATACCGCCGGTCCCCACGCCACGCACCTGGAAACCAAAGAGACACCGGTTAGCGACCTCACACACACACACACACACACACACACACACCGTACAAACGCCACCGCAGTGACGACTTACAGCCCAACGACATTACGTTGTAACGATGCCGTTAACACCGAAAAATAACGAGAAGAAAGGCATTCAAGTGGGTAACTTAAAAACCACGTACTTCTCACTTACCCCTCCGCACATTCCCGTTTGACCCGCCTGTCTTCCTGCTGCCCTTTTCCCACGGCTCGACGTGATTCACCTGGAGGAGACCAATGGCGGACACAACGTAAAAAGGGGGTCCGTTCATAGCAACTGTACACATCCGCTAATCCCAAACATGCCGCATATACACACACACACACACACACACACACACCGATCAAACAACTGGCTTGAATCAAGGTCACCATTACAAAAGTGTTCAAATGATAATATAATAACTGTTACAGCTAGCCAGGGCGACAGACCTCTGCTCGGTGGCGACACCAGGAAGTGTTAACGTCTTATTTAGCTCGCTAGCTAGCTTGCGTTTGTCTAGCATTAGCGCGTTAGCATTAGCAACGCGGTTCCGGGGGGGGTTACCTTAAAGTAGATCTCGTCCACGACTTCGTGGTACGTTTTGAGCTCGTACAGTTGGACTTTGAAATACGGCGAGGACAGCACGTTGGTGAGGATCATGGGGTTGAGGTTCATTGTCTTTTCGTTGCCCCACAGGGGTAATACGTTTCCGTGTTTCCCGGGCGCAGGCTTGTTGATGGCCTGCTGCTGCTGCTGCTGCTGAGCCCCGACGTTAGCCATGATGGCCGAGTCCCACGCCGCGATCTTCACCCGCCGGGTTTGCGTTTCCGATTAGAATCCCATCAAAACAATGTTCCGAATTAATTATTGATCTTAAATGATCTCCGAAAACGGACGATGGTGTTGTTGGTGAGGAGGAGGAGGAGGAGGAGAAAAACAAAATGCGGTTGAACAAACGGCGGGAACGGGCTGAGCGGTGCAGTGTGTAGCAGGGCGCTGCTGCTGCTGCTGCTGCACTGGCGCTGCTGCTGCTGCCGGAACCCGCGGGACGCACGGCGCAGCGCACCTTGGTTCCGTTACGTTTTTTAATAGATACACTTAGTTATTTATTTATTTATTTATTTAATTATAATAAATAAATATAATACAAAATATTGCATTTTAACGCGTATACGTGTGGTCAAATGTGCGGTAGAGTAATGTATAAAATATAGTCATTAGTATTGTCATTATAGGCCTAGTTCACAAAAAGCTTTTCTGTTGTATGCACGTAAGCAAGTAGTGTAACATAATGGCCTACTTGCAGAGTATGGGAGAAGTGCTGTTTTATTACGAAATGAGGCACTTATTCCCTTATTCTGAATTAAATGTGTGGGTCAAAAAACGAATAAACAAAGGTTGCCATATTAAAGCATTTTATTGTCTGTATTGTAATTGTTGCCAACAGTCCTTGGTAAGATTAAACATCTACAATATACACCCTTTGACAATCAATTCAAATGTAGGCCTATGAGTGCCTTATCTAGAACCATCATCTTTCAAATAAATAACTTTCATGTCATTTAAAAAATAACATTTAAGGTCCAATACCAACATCCCATGCATTATATTGAACCACAAGGAATAACAACATTATTTTGAGATTGTGGTAGGGACCACATACCTGAGTTTACAATCCTCCACTGAAACCAAGATAAAAGTATGCTGTTGATATGACTGGAATATTCAGAACAGAAAGTGTATGTGCATGATGATAATGTTGAAAGCACTGCTTTCACATACACGTACATTTTGTCTGTTATTGTGACAAGGCCAAATGACAGCACATTGTGGTTGATTCTTACACAGGACAAAAAATGCACATTTCATAAATAGACGCAAATCTATTTCTGAAATTGGGTTGACATATCATTTATTTTTATATAAATTAGCAGTAATTTCAGGATTTTGGAAAAATAGTAAAATATATAAAACAGACAAGCACACATGCACAATGGACACTCTGACCATTCAAGCTGAAAAGACGGAGGCTTGAATGCCACAGAAGGAAAGTCCAGCCTTCATTTCAACAGGCCCTCACCTCTCTGAGATACTGCAAATCAGCATTTTTATTTCGTGAACAAGTAGTGTTATCAGTAAGTAAGATCACTCAGTGATGATAAGTGCAGCTGTGCTGCTAAATCTTGGTTCTTTTTCCTCTGTTTCGTTTGGACCAGAGATCAATATCAGCTGAGGCGGCTGATGTGTGCTGAGTAACTTATTTGTCAGTTTAGGGTTCGTATGAAGAATGAAACCAGCATTCTTTCGACCCCTTGTCAGTTACAAACAGTAGAAGAAGAACAAGCGCCAATGTCTGTTGTAAAGCAAAACAACCATTTACCATATTAAACAGTACCCGACAGAGTAAATATACCCCACATCTCTTGCGCTTTCAAACAGTAAAAAACTTTACTAAAACAGTTTACAAACCCTGTGTATCTTGATCGTATGAGTCACCGTTGTCTTCCGCACAGCGATAGACAGAAGTTTAAAAGTGCAACAACAACAACAACAAAAAAAAAACCAGCACAGACTCTCAGACATGTGACCTTCACTTTCTGAACACTAGGGAGCTCCTCTGGTCCAGATCCTGATGAATGTTTCATGAAAAACTCCCTCTGAAGGAAAACGGGATTTTCCTCCACCCCCTCTCGGTCATCTGCAACTAATGCGGAAGGCCCCATGTCTGACGTGCACATGCTTTCCAAAGCCTAGCGCTTGATCACCACCTGCTCAAAGGCCCCAGCTGCAACC